>VDFB02193867.1:706241521-706279673 GCA_007258455.2 Sequoia sempervirens | reverse complement strand
GCTAAATGGTGTCATTCACCCACTTTGAGTTGACTAAACACATGTTTGGCATAATTTGATGATATACACTAGCATTAATAACATACAATATATTCATTATAATCATGAAAACATTCATTTATCTTATAGCATTGGAGCAATTAATAGTGAGACATTTTTATTCAATGCAATAAAAATGAGTAACAAATTTCTAAATACCACCAAGTCCCTAGATATTCAAGAGTAGATGCAAAGATAAACATTCATACCCTTATCAACCCTTAATTATCCAATACCCCTATCAACCCTTAATTATGTTAGGTTGATTGTGTGTTGATTGATTGGATTTTGCCATCCTTATGCCTGTTGTTACATTTTCTGTAAAAGGTTTTGCATTTTTTTATTGTTAAGAATGGTAAATTATATTCACTTACGTTTGAAATTGTAAAATCTCTTGTATTGTTAGAATCGATGCCAGATGATCATGAGGTGTTGAGGAAATATTGTTTCCATTAGTATTCTTTGGAATGCTTTTGGATATTATCGTAATGACATTTGAATAAAGAAGGTGATCAATGGGAGTCCACTGTCGTTGCCATCGATAAGAATTGACCATCTCTCACATGTAATGCTTGGGAGTTACATTGGGAGAAGTGGATCATCTTTCCATAATGTTATGGGTTCCTACTTAGTTGATATGTTCATGGTGGATGGCTATCTTGAGTGCTATCATAATTACACGTTGGGGTGGTTCGTGGTTTTAAACTATCAAGAATGGTTTTGGTGGCAATTAGTTTGGGGAAACCACTTACATGGTTTTATCTTCCCATTGCTTTGTATAAAAAATTTATGTAGAAATTTTATTACATGTCTTGATGTTATTTCAAGAGTGGAAGGTGTCGAGAACTAGGTTTTGAAATAAAATGAAGAGTTAAAGGTCCAAAAATGGTGGTTTTTTTCACTTGAAAATAGAGTTTTTACCCAAGGGTTTGCAAAAATATTTGAGATACCAGAATTTTCTTTGTTTTCTAAGCATATTGGGGCCTAAATAAAGGTTTCTAAGGTGGTGGAAATTTTTGAAAGGTTGTGGAAGTGCTACATCCAATAAACCCTCAAGAATTATACTAAAAACAAGGAGTTTTTTTATTTGACGGTTACAAGTCCATACAAATGGAATCCAATTGTAGAATATTTGTTTTCTTGGCAATTTATTTGCTGCCCCAAGGTTTTAGGGGTCTGTGTGGTGTTTGAAGGTATGTTGCTTTGCATTTTTGGGCTAATTGAGTAGCTTGTTCAAGGGTGAATGTATAGGAAGTCAACGCTGGTCCAAAGGAGTCTATGTTGTTTCTCATATGTGTTCTGTAACTTGGATATGGGTGTTTGAATCAGTCATGTGTTCATCTGGTGTTTTGGAAAATTGTGGAGTAATTAGACAAAAACTAGTTTCTCACTATTACAAGGGTTTAAGGGGGTTAAAGAGGGAAATGTGTATTTAGTTGCTTGTCAAGTTTTAAGGGAGTTTTGGACTGTCCAAAGAGGTCAGAATAATCTTGTTAGATGCCTCAAATAGGCAGGTTACAAAGAGTTTGTGAATGTGCCCTTGTGTTTGCATCAATTTTTCACCAAATTGACTCGGTCCAATGTAGCTCGAAGTGATTCGGCGTATTTGGGTGCAAGAGAGGACCATCCCTAGTGTAAACATACCCATACCAACCTATTGGAACAGTTTGTTTGGTCGTACGAGCTGCGGAGTGAAAGTTGCACCACTTTGCAACTTTACACTGCTTGCATCTGGCAACTTTTCCCTCCACTGAAAAGTCATCACCACAGGAAAATGCCTCTGAGATAGTGAAAACTAAGAGAGGATTTTGTAGCTGGTCCCAACATAATCCCATAGCCTCAGATGGAGAGTCTGTAAGCATCACGGTCTTCGAGAAATAGACCTTCAAAGATTGCTTCCTTTTAGCACTTTGGACTCTTAAGGGAAATCGTTGGTCCAATGTAGCTCGAAGTGATTCGGCATATTTGGGTGCAAGATATGACCATCCCTAGCGTAAACATACCCATCCGGATGTGTTGGAACAGTTCATTTGGCCGTACGAGCTACAGAGTGAAAGTTGCACCACTTTGCAACTTTACACTGCTTGCATTTGGCAACTTTTCCCTCCACTAAAAAGTCATCACCACAGGAAAATGCCTTTGAGATAGCAAAAACTGAGAGAGGTTTTTGTAGATGGTCCCAATACAATCCCATAGCCTCAGACAGAGACCTACAAGCATCATGATCTTCGAGAAATATACCTTCAAATATTGTTGCCTTTTAGCACTTTGGACTCTTAAGGGAAATCACCGGTCCAATGTAGCTCAGAGTGATTCAGCGTATTTGGGTGCAAGAGAGGACCATACCTAGTGTAAACATACCCATCTGGACGTGTTGGAATAGATTTTTTGGTCGTACAAGTTGCGGAGTGAAGGTTGCACCACTTTGCAACTTTACACTACTTGCATCTGGCAACTTTTCCCTCCACTGAAAAGTCATCACCGTAGGAAAATGCCTCCGAGATAGCAAAAACCGAGAGAGGTTTTTCTAGATGGTCCCAACACAATCCCATAGCCTTGGAGAAAGAGTCTGTAAGCATGATAGTCTCTGAGAAATAGACCTTCAAAGATTGTTGTCTTTTAGCACTTTGGACTCTTAAGGGAAACTAGTGGGCAACATAGTTAACTTCTTCACAAACTTGGTTTGAAGTAATTTCATTCTTTTTTGTGCATTTAAAATGGAGTTTTGAGCCTTCCACCCTAAAAGTGACCTCTAAATAACTTCAAACACCTTAACTACATCATTCTTATTCATTTGTTTTGCAAACAAGCATTTTCATTTGAAGAGGCTGAGCTTTGATTTTTGCTTGTTGCATTGAATGCGGACCGTGACACAACTTTATTTTTTCTAAAATTGTTCAACTGCTATGTTACTTGCATCACATTCTACAATGAATGGTTTGTCAAAAATTGGTAAAACTAAGATAGGTTGGGTAGCGGATGAGCCTAAAATATGCTCATAATTTGATGTTATGATAAACTTTTAAATGACTTTATTTTTGCTATTTCACAACTGTTTAAACTTTGTTGAAACCTTTTGTGGGGATATCCTGTAGCAAGATACTTTTATATTCCTGCAGCCTATTGTGTTGACTTGATTGCATTTATTGCCCTGTTGACTCCCGAAAATGGTTGGTATATCGTATACAGTTTTTGAATGGTGAAGTAGATTTAAAATGTGTGATTAATGAATAGATATTATACATGTGCGAAGATGATACCTTTTCTTACTTGTACGTCACATTACCTTTTGTTTCCACCGGGTTTGTTGAAGAATGATCCAGTGAAATTAGGCGATCTTACGGCCTTCGCGGTAGAGTCATTTTACAAATGCCACGCGACTTTGAGGAAGCTCCCGTCGAAGACTCTTTGACTGAAAACGATTTGAAGATTTTTAATGATAAATTAATTAGGAAAGAGTGGAATTCTCTCTGAATCGGGTTGAACACATAAATTCATTTATGAAGTTTGTTCCTTGTTGGGGAGATACACTTTACTTCCACGTCTTTCTTTGATGCAGTTAGTTAGTTAGTTGTTCCTCTGATTTAAAAATAAGATACTCCTCCTGCGCGAGAGAGTAGAGGATGAATAGAATGAGTAATAGATGATTTTTAGGGTAAGATAGAAACAGAGTAGCAGATATCATGTAAGAATTAGTATGATAATGAAAGACAAAATCTGTTTGACCAGAAGCAGAGTTCGTTGTTAGTTTTCACATCAACAAAACAATGTATTTCATTCTATTTTCATGAATAAAGATCGATGAAGTTCTGAGTTCAACATCTGTGTAATCAGTAGATGCTTGCTAAGGGGGCCCACTTAGTAAGTATCTGTAGTTAATTAGTTAGATGTTCTTTTCTGTTGATATCCAGTTAGCTTTCATCTTTTGAAGTTTTTATACAAACTCAATCTTACACTGCTCCTGCAGCATAGAGAGTCCATCCCTGTGACTTTTCTTGCAGCATAAGGCCAGTTCTTGGTTTGTGCTTCAGTCGTAGCTATTACGGTTTCTGTTTTAATCAAGCATAGTTGAGTTAAAGAATTCTGCATTACCATTTTGTAGCTTAGATAGAATTTCTTTCCAGTATGTATTTTTGCTAAGATTTGACCAAAGCAAATTCCTAGTGCATATATTTTGCTGCGCCATTTAAAGTCTACATCCCCTGGTTTGACAAGTAAATGAACGTCCATAGAAAGATATTAGTCATCTGTCGGAATGTCCAATTCCCAGGAAAGTTTCATTGTGATATTCATATCCTTTTGTGAGTGCGAGCCATTTTTGGCGCCGTTGCCGGGGATGGTGTCTAACTAGGAGTCTGACAAAGTCATTTTCAGCATTAGTTTAGTCTGTTAGTCAAAAAATTTCAAAATATTTCAAGCCTTTACTCACCATATTGCATGCATAGAAGAGAAGAGATGTCTTGGGGAAGGTTTCCTCCTAAAATGTTTATTAGGGCTACCATTTGGCTCGGTGACCGTAGACACGAGGGAAAACCCATTTTGCTCTGCTATTCCGGTACGGACTAGCAGAAGAAATAAATCACCTCGCATTGGAACCATTGTTCCCCAATAGAATCGCGGCAATCTTAAAACATCCCCTCTTCCTTGCTTCCGAAGTTTTATGGCTAGTCCTGAAGACCCGAAACCTTTTACATTTTAAATTTGATGTCTATGCTTCATGATTATGACTACAACACGAGGGGCAGCTCATAAAGGCTGAAGCTATTTCCTTCCACTTTGAAGGAGGAGCTCGAGATGGTTCATGAGTGCAGGAAATGGATTGTAAATAGTTGGGCGGCCATTGGTGAAATTCATGAGAAAAGTACATAGGAATATTGTAAGGTGCAGTAAAGGTGATGACATATTAGAATTCGATGGAAAAGGGAGGATGAAAGTGCAAAGGAAGATTATATTTCAAAGGTTTTGTTTTCATTCAAAAGAAACTCAAACCATAATCTTAGCGAGGACTCTCGAAATTACTTTTCAGAATCCAGGTGATGCACAATACATTGGCCTAATGGGAGGAGGTGATATAACTCAAAACTGCCATGGGATGATATCAGGGAAGATATGCTTAACTACTGCGGGCAATAGTTAAGAAAGGTTGAGGTCATCATGCTTCAGTGGGGAAGTCTTCTTCTGGTGGAGTTTCCCGAATGGAGATCACAAATCTGCTATCTGATTTCAAGCAGGACATCATTAATAATATGGCTACACAATTGGACACTATGCAAGCTCGGAAGAAACATGTAGAAGCTGAGGTAGTTTTGGCTGAGTTCTGTCCATACTGTAGACAAAAGAAGTGTGATTGCAGATGCAAGATGGTGGCTAATTTGGAAGCCCGGTTCTTGCCCTCTTGATTCAAACCAGTGGAAGGTGATGATGATCAAGTGTTATTTGTTGCACAAAGGAGACCATGGGCCCAAAGGCAAGGTATGCCTCAAGACCCTTTAACTTTTGGTAATCCCTATTCTAGCTATAATAACCAATGGCAACAAGCATATGGACCACCACCACCATGGAATCCACCTCAACCAAGCTGGCCTAATTATCAAACCCCACAGTGGCAATCTCCTCAAGGAGGTTAGCAGTAGCCACAAGGTCAATGGACCCCACCTTCAGGAAATTGGCAACAAAATCCTCAATGGAGAGGTCCTCAACAATGGAAAAACTGATCTCGGGTTCCTGCCTGCAGCCTCATGACCACAACAGGGCCCTTATGCGCCTCACGCGCTTAACTACTTTGAAATCCACGGACCTCAAAGCAAGCGCTATGCACCTTGGGTGTTTTAATCCCAATAATAAGCAGTGACCTCAACTGACTCCTATGTAGTATTATCAAAGCTGCCTTAAATTTTAATGACGTAAAACAAAGTGCGGAACTGCTACCTACTCCCAGTACCTGCGATTATAGAAATGCTCGATTCACCCTTAGAGAATCTAATGCATCTTGTTTCCAGCGAGGCATATGCCTATACGGAATCACGGTTTCTCTGAGACTTTTGTTCGCGAAACAAAATAAACCACCCACTTTTCCTCGGAGGTTGCAAAGTACTAAATCTAAACTAATGGAAGAACCCACTTTTGACATTCTCGATCAACTCAAAAATGTGAAAATTCAAATTCCTTTGTTTCAGGCTATTAAAGATGTTCCCATTTTTGGAAAAAGCTATTAAAGAAGCCTGTTTGAAGAAGCCTGGACAAAAGAAAAAGGATCCCCAAACAATTCATGTCTTAGGGAAATTGGCTGATATAATGTTGGGAAATGTAGTCATTCCAAAGTATATTGACCCTGGAAGCCCTGTAGTACAGATACATATAAATGACCAAGTTGTAAAAAATGTTTTGATTGATTTAGGAGCTGCCATTAATGTGATGACAAAGCATACTATGGACTCCTTGAATATTTCAAATATTAGGTCTACACCCATAGTTCTGCAGCTTGCAGAAAGCTCCACAGTCAAACCTGATGGGATGATAGAAGATGCTTAGGTGTCACTCTCTTAAGATCTTGGGAGTATCTGCTGATTTCACGTATTATCACGATTAAAGGCAATTTAGGAGGGTAATACAGTTATTTCTTGGTAAGGCCATGGTTAGCAATGTGATGCTTTTATAGGATATCGTTCTAGAGATATGACCATTTCTGATGGGCAGTCCACAAAGAAATTGGCTTTGTATCCGCCTGCTAAACCTCAACCAGATTTGTCCCAACCTGTTTGGCCATATGTGGGAGAAGAAACTGAGGAAGCCAATTCTTTGGCTCAATTAATGATGCTTCAAAATAATCCATTCTCTCAACTTCAAAGTGAAGATGCTTTTAGCTTTCAGAGTCTGATTCAATCTTGATCAGGACGGACACAATCTGATCCAAAGTGGCCGATTAGGCATCAATGCTGCTAAATGACTAGATTCACGAGTTCCATTGCCTAAGAAACTTCAGCAGAAATTTTTAGCAACTTTCTTCCCGCAAGGGTACAAACATTACTGGTGATTCTATAGGTAATCTCATTAAGAGATGGGTATGGGATAATTTGTTTGAATGTTGTAGCAAGTTGTCTCGATCTCGAAGTGACTTATTAAAAATGCACAAGAACATCATAAAGCTTTGCATGGGAATATGGGGACATGCAAGGAATAGATCCTCGAATTTGTACTCATAGGATCTATATCAAAGAAGATTGTTTACCAGTTAGGTAGCCTCAAAGAAGAATAAATCCAGCACTTAGAGAAGTAGTTAAAAATGAGCTTCAAAAGTTGCTTGATGTTGGTTTTATTTACCCAATCTCTGACAGTCGGTGGGTTTCTCCATTATTTATTGTCCCTAAGAAAGGTGGAAAATGGAGAGTGTGTAGATTACAGAGAATTGAACACTGCCACTAAAAAAGATCACTTTCCGGCTTTGTAGACCAAGTACTAGATTCACTGTCTGGTAAAAGATATTTTTCATTCTTAGATGGTTACAGTGGGTATAATCAAATAAAAATTTCCCCTGAAGATCAAGACAAGACCACTTTTACCTGTCCATGGGGGACATTTGCTTATTCGGTCTTACCTTTTGGCTTATGCAATGCACCAGCAACGTTTCAGAGAGTAGTAATTAGTATATTTGCTGATATATCTCATGAATGTATGGAGATTTATATGGATGATTTCACTACATATGGAGTCACATTTTGAAGAAGCGAGTGAATTTAGAAAAAGTATTAAAAGATTAGCAGAGAACAAAATTTGTCTCCTTGAGTTAAAGTGCTTTCTAATGATGGAAGAAGGTATTGTTTTAGGTCATCATATTTCAAAGAATGGAATTCAGGTTGACCCTGCTAAAATTGAAGTTATTCAGAATTTACAAACTCCTGCAAAACAAAAAGATGTTAGAAATTTTCTTGGTCATGCAGGGTATTATAGAAGGTTTATAAAAGACTTTAGTAAAATTGCCAGTCCACTTTATGCTTTGTTAACAAAAGATTCCCAATTTGAGTGGACCGAGGCCTGCGAAAAATCATTCCTGCAGCTAAAGGACTTGCTTACTAAAACCCCTGTTCTTCAAGGTCCAAAACGGAACCTGCCTTTTCACATACATACTGATGCATCTGATTTTGGTATAGGAGCAGTTTTAAGTCGAAAAGAAAATTCAATTGAGCATGCTATCTACTTTATCAGCAAAAACCTTCAAGGTCCTGAGCTCAACTATACTGTTACAGAAAAGGAATTGCTTGCAGTAGTGTATGCTTTGAATAAATTTAGGCATTATGTCACAGGTTATTAGATTTTCGTCCACACTGACTATGCAGAAATCAAGTACTTGATGAACAAACCTGCCATTTCTGGTAGATTGGCACGATGGCTCTTGTTGTTACAAGAATTTGATATTACAATCATTGACAAACCAGGAAGAGCTAATGTTGTAGCTGTCTTTTTATCAAGACTTCAATCAACTGTATCTGAGGAACATGAGGTCATTGATGATAGATTCCCAGATGAACACTTGTTTTCCATTGCTGCACATACACCCTGGTATGCAGACATTGCTAATTATCTGGCAGCAAACAGAATACCATCTCATTTTTCCCCAAAAGAAAAGAAGTTGTTGATAGAGAAAAGTTTCAACTTTACCTGGATTGCCAATTGTCTGTTCTACACTGGACCTGATCAAGTAATGCGAAGATGTGTAAGAGAAGATGAGACTTATGATATCTTGCATGCTTGCCATGATGAACCATGTGGGGGGCATTTTGCAGCAAAAAGAACAGCAATGAAAGTTCTTACAACAGGGTATTACTGGCCAACATTACACAAGGATTTTGTGGCCTATACAAAGAAGTGTGACAGATGCCAGCGTATGGGAAGACCAACTAAATCAGATGAAATGCCACTATATCTGCAGGTAATAGTCACCCCTTTTGATAAATGGGGGATGGATTTTGTGGGGCCAATTGATCCACCATCAAATGGAAAGTCATACATTCTAGTTTGCACAGATTATGTCACAAAATGGGTCGAGGTAAAAGCTATGACCAATGCTCAAGATAACAAAGTTGCTGAATTTTTGTATGAACAAATTTTCACCAGATTTGGAGTTCCCAGAGAGCTTGTAACTGATCAAGGAGCTCAGTTTACGTCAAATCTGATCACTGCACTTATGAATGACTATAAGATCAAACATAGGAAATCCAGCCCTTATCATCCTCAAGCCAATGGTCAGGCGGAGGTAACAAACAGAGAAATTGAAGCGATCCTCACAAAGACAGTGCAGATTCATAAGAAAGACTGGAGTAATAGACTTCCTGAAGCAGTTTGGGCTTACAGAACTACATGGAAAACAACAACTGGGTTTACACCTTTTGAGTTGCTCTATGGGAAAACAGTTATGTTACCCATTGAATTTGAACATAAAACTTTGAGGACAGCTCTTCAACTCAACATGGACTTTTGCGAAGCACAGAAGGACCGTCTCCTGCAACTAAATGCTTTGGATGAAATGAGAAAAGTCGCCCTGCAACATACAGAAGTAATCCAACAGCAGAGAAAGAAATGGCATGATCAGCACATCAAAACCAGAAAATTTTCTGCTAGAGATTGGGCTTTGTTATATGATTCCAGGTATAAAAAAAAACCAGGGTAAACTCACAACATGTTGGCTTGGCCCCTATGAAGTTGAAAATGTGTTTGACAACGGAGCTGTGCAGCTGGTCACAATTGATCCAGTCCGTTTCAAATTGCTCGCCAATGGCCACCGACTCTGACTGTACCATAAGCCAGTTTCCAAGGAAGACTTCATGAAGCAGTTCATTCAGGTTCCTCCCGCTACTCTTCCTACAGCCGAAGGCTCTAGCCTTTCTCCTGCAGCGTTCTCATAATTTTCAAAAAGCATGCCCATAATAAAAGTTTTCTTTTTACGAAAACCCTTTTTCTCTATCTTCATTTATCACCCCCATCTCACTTCTTTACCTTCCATCCATCCATCCCATCCATTCATTTCATTCGTACATTTCCTTCGCCCACGTCACCCATCCACTTCATCCGTCTGCATCAACCTTAATTAGGATATCTTTCCAACTTATCAATTCATGCAGCACCGTCATCTTTCTTCACACGTACGTGCAATTACTAAAGGTATGCCATATCTTTTCTTATCGCATATTTGATTTATTTCATTCTATTCAATTACTGATATGCATGTACCAGTTATTATTACCCGAGTCTCTACCTGTTCTTTAGTACATGTGAGGACACATGTCATCTTTTAAGTAGGGGGCGGGGTAATCCATCGTTTGAAACCTGTATTTTCGCCACTGCCATAACTACAAAATAATCTTTCTTTAATATATTTCTGGTACTTTCCAAACGTGATTGCATGACCTTTAATGCATCTTTTTCTTGCAAATTACGATTAAGACTGCTTGTTTAAAAAAGTTCATTTTTGGAAAAAAGAAAGAAATGTGGCGGCCTGACAGAGAAAAACCAGAACAAAAAGGGAAATAAAGAATTTGAATCTTCAGCAAGAAATTGAGTTCAGCTAGAAAAACTGCAAACATGGGTGGTCAGTTGGTGCGACATGAGCCTGTAGCTCATGAATTGTTGTTGCAAAACCCACAAACAGTCCAAGCATTTAGCCTCTGTGGATGGTTAAATTATTTTCTGAATTTAAATGATTTTGATGAAGGTTGCGACAGAATTTTTGAGAACACTTTCTGAAGGGGAAGCCACCGTATGGGGTCTAACAGTTGTTGCAACCGAAGACAGAATTGCTGAGGTAACCGGGCTCCCAGCCGTTGGAGAAAACTTTTCTTCAGATGCTGCAGCTGCAAGGGCTAAATTTTTGATGCCTGCTGATGGACCTCTGGACATCTCCAAGCAAGGATACAAGCGAGTGTCACTACCTCTTCCATATTCAGAGTATGCCACTTATATAATGAGGTATTTAACCTGTGAAGGCTGTTTTTCTTATCTGCATTCGCATCATTTTAAATTATTAAGCCATATAAGGCATGGGTTGGCTGTGAATGTTCTCGCCAATTTCTTGTTAAAGTTTCTTTTAGAGAAAAGTGCCCATGGAACCAACAGGAAAGATAACTTTGTCACCATCATGGCCTTATTAAATTATCGATTGAGCTGTAGACGCCTCTCCGGCAAACAATTTTGCCCAAAAGAGTTCTGTAAACCTCCAGGGTAATTACCTAACGGCTCCTCAAAGAAAGAAGAAGAAAGAAATTGCATCTACCGCTGGAACAGGCAAGGGTCATCTACCAGAGGCACTCCGATCCGTAGCCGCCACAAATGTAATCCTCCTACAGTGCCAAACCAGGTCTCAAGTACTAGGGAGGGAGAAAGGAAAATCAAAGGCGCAAGGGTCCCCCCTCAATCTGACCCTCGCTCGTAAAGGAAATGCTCCTCTCCCCGCAAAGACCTTCCCGCAATGCTTCCTATAGCAACAGTTGCCATATTACCAGTTCACCATCATCCTCTGGTAGGGCAGAGCCCCCTGAACAAACAAGAAAAAGAAAAGCTACCGGAACACCCCCTGCAGCCACATCAGTACCAAGAAGGGTTTCCACAAGGAAACAATCTAGGACCTCCCCTGTTTCACCGCAACCTGAGGTGATTGTGATTTCAGAAGGGTTTGTTGAATCTGAATTTAATGTTTCTCGGAATGAATCTGAGAATGCTGCTCAGAGTTTTCTTGTTCCTGAAGAGGAACAAGTAGAGACAAAAGAAGCAGGGCATAATGGGCACGAGTTGCCAAATCTTGATGATCTGGCTAATGCTGCTATGCAATTCTCGGAGGAAGCACAGACTTCTCTACTGCAGCAACAAGAAGAATTTATCCTGCAGCAAGAACAAGAACAGGCTGAACAACTAAATGTGCCTAGTGAAACTGTATTTCACTCCACAATTTGCAAAGCCATTGTTGTGTATAGGAGGATCTTTTTAATTAAGTTTCTGGAATTTGTTAAAAATAATTGGGAAACAGTTACACTGCAAACTGTGACTTTTTGACACATTGCCCAGACTGACATGCAACAAAGTCTGTGGCAAGTAGAAAAGAAGAAATTGAAAAAGAAAATTGAAAGTCAGAAACAGGAAATTGCTGAGTTGAAAGCAAAAATGGACGAAATGCTAAAGGTAACTGGTCAAATTATGGAATGCAGACCACCACCCAGAGTTTATGCTCTGTGCCTTAAAGAACAGTTTTATGGTTTCAATTGATGAGAATTTCCAGAAACCAAGACCCTATAATTCATTCTGCCAAAGAATTTTATGAAGCATATCAAGCAGCCCCTAACTGGTTAAGGAATTCTCTATGTGAATTCTATTTGCATGACTTTTTAATACCATTTGAAACAGAATGGAATCCTCTTTTATACATTGGCGATATTCATTTGAGAGCATTTATGTCGTGGGCAGCAAATGAGGTGAATTATGGCAGGCAGTGGGAAACGTATGAGGAAATTGAGAAAACAGAGCCTATCCCATTACGCTCTCAAAGTTCAAACCCACATGCAATGTTGAAAGATTGGTTTGCTTTGACATATGGTATCAATAATGTTTCAGCCAGAACGAAGATATTTGACATCAGAAAGCAGGTATATGATGAATTCCAGGCACAACAATATTCGTTTTGGAGATTAGCATATACCAGAAATGAGAAAAGATGGGAAAAATTAACTGTTGGGTTAAGAAAAGTCAGAACCACATGGTCCCCTAAATTTTACAGCTGCACTCAAACGAACCAGTAGATATATTCAATTGGGACTTCAAACAAGATTTGAATTGTGGCTGCCACTGACATTCAGACTTCAGAACGCTATCCCCGTATCCTCATATCGCTACAAAACCCAATGTCTGTGAATAACTAAGATATGAAGGCAGTAGATTTCGAGGATTCTTATTACCGCCATCCGACCGTATCCTAACCCCGTTCACCACTCACCACCGTGAGAAAACCACTTTGTTACGCCGGAGGACAAGATTACAGGTAGGCGCAAGATACCTAAATAAGTCGGCACCATGATAAACTTTTAAATGCACTTATTTTTTGCCATTTTCAACCCTTAAACTTTGTTGAAACCTTTTGTGGGGATATCTTGTAGCAAGACACTTTTATATTCCTGCAGCCTATTATGTTGACTTGATTGCATTTATTGCCCTGTTGACTCCCGAAAATGGCTGGTATATCGTATATAGTTTTTGAATGGTGAAGTAGATTTAAAATGTGTGATTAATGAATAGATATCGTATGTGTCAATGCCTTTTCTTTGCGCTGCTCATACCGCGAGCCTGTTAGCGAATGATCGAAATCTGCGTAGCGATCTTTGGCTTTGCGTAAAGTCCATTTCATGCATGCACCCAACTGAGGAAGGTCCACAATTGGACTCTTTTTGACCGAAACCCATTTGAAAGATTTTAATGATAAGTCGCACCGAAAGTTAGATTCTTCGGAATCGGGTTAAGAACACATAAATTATTCGCGAAGTTTGTTCCTTGACTGTGGGATACACTTTACTTCCACGTCTTTCTTTGATGAAGTTAGTTAGTTAGTTGTTCCTCTGATTTAAAAATAAGATACTCCTCCTGCGCGAGAGAGTAGAGGATGAATAGAATGAGTAATAGATGATTTTTAGGGTAAGATAGAAACATAGTAGCAGATATCATGTAAGAATTAGTATGATAATGAAAGACAGAATCTGTTTGACCAGAAGCAGAGTTCGTTGTTAGTTTTCACATCAACAAAACAATGTATTTCATTCTGTTTTCATGAATAAAGATCGATGAAGTTCTAAGTTCAGCATCTGTGTAATCAGTAGATGCTTGCTAAGGGGGCCCACTTAGTAAGTATCTGTAGTTAATTAGTTAGATGTTCTTTTCTGCTGATATCTAGTTAGCTTTCATCTTTTGAAGTTTTTATACAAACTCAGTCTTACACTGCTCCTGTAGCATAGAGAGTCCATCCCTGTGACTATTCCTGTAGCATAAGGCCAGTTCTTGGTTTGTGCTTCAGTCGTAGCTATTACGGTTTCTGTTTTAATCAAGCATAGTTGAGTTAAAGAATTCTGCATTACCATTCTGTAGCTTAGATAGAATTTCCTTCCAGTATGTATTTTTGCTAAGATTTGACCAAAGCAAATTCCTAGTGCATATATTTTGCTGCGCCATTTAAAGTCTACGTCCCCTGGTTTGACAAGTAAATGAACGTCCACAGAGAGATATTAGTCGTCCACGAAGTCGTCCGCGTTTTCACGCATAGTCTTCCACATCCCCAGGAGTGCTTAGCTATCTCCCTCTTCAACCTTTCAAATCCTTCATTGGCTACTTTGGTCCACACAAACTTTTTTTTCAGTCCTCCTTTGATGGTGTCAAGAACCGGTGCACAAATTTCACTAAACCTTCTCACAAATTTCCTATAGAACTAAACTAATCCATGGAAACTCCTAGCTTTTGTCCCTGTCTTTGGAGTAGGCCAACTGAGAATGGGGTATCTTGATGAGTTTCAATTTTTGTACTACCTCCTCTGAGATGACATTATCAGTTGATCCTGAGTCTATGATGACCTTGCAAACCTTACCTTGTATCTTGAACTTGACTCTAAAAAGATCGCTCCTTTGTTTGTGTTCATCCTCGGTAGTTGCTTTGATCAAAATCCTTCTTAACATGAGTTGTTCTCCTTTCTCTAAATCCAAACTTACTTCTAAGTTTTTAGAGCAGTTCTCTTCTTGGACATATGTAATCTTCCTCTCACCTTATGAAGATGTTGGCTTGTCTGGACACCTATAAGCCCGATGACCCAACTATCCACAATTGTAGCATTTCATGGAAGAAAAGTGTGAACTTCTCCCAAAGCTTCTTGATCTGCCTCTTCCACCATTGTTAGAGCTTCTACCTTTGTATCCCCCTCTATTATTTTCCTCATGGGATAGTTCTCCAACCTTGGAATCCCCTTGACCGTTGTTCTCATGGCTTCTTCCACCAAAACCTCCTCTATGTCCACCTCTAGAGTCTCTACCTCTTCCTTTACCTCTAGTATTGGAATCTTGTTTCTTTTTCAGTTTCTCTTCCACCTTAATAGCAATTTGATAGCAGCTATGGAGGGTATTAAGTGTGAAAAGACTCAACTCCTCTTGTATGTTCCATCTAAGACCATTTAGATACCTAGCAACCTTGATGCTTTCAACTTCTTGCACTCTAGATCTAAGGATTAGTTTTTGGAACTCCTCTGTATATGCAGCTACATCTAGGTCTGTTTGTTTGATATTTTGTCTCTTCTTGTGCAATTGAATATCATAGTCTTCAGGTAGATAGTTCTCCTTCACTTTAGCCACCATAGTTTTCCAACTTCCTATGGGTTTCTTGCCTTCCTTCTCTGTTTCTTCTTGTAGAAACTTCCACCAAGTTAGTGCTTGTCCTCTTAGCCTTGATTTGGCTATTTTCACCTTTTGTGCCTCTGTAATCCCATCACATTCAAATTGATTCTCCATTCCCTCAATCCATTCCATAACCAACTTTGCATCCATTCTTCATGTGAACACAGGGATACCTTCAAGTGCCTTGCCACTCAAAGCCTTCAATGCTTTGAGGAAGGGTTCCTCTGCTAATGAAGGGTCAGGTTCTGGTTCTATGTCTTCCTCTATTTGATTCTTACCCTTATCTTTATCCTCTCCTAACTGTACCTTCATCTTGCTTGCAGTCTCTGCCACCTCTTCTAGTTTATGCTTCATCTCTTCCATAGCCTCTTCAAGATGCCTATTCTTTTCCTATGGCTCTATCAAGTCTCTAGATAGCTCTGCATTGGTCACCATGGTGTTCTCTCCTATGGATTCACTTCTTTCTAACATTCACTTCTCAATTCCCAAGCCTTGTATGGCTCTGATACCAATTTGATGGGGAGACTTACCCTTCAAGAGCACTCTTGCTCTTCCCAAGACCTATTCTTTGGTTTTCCTAGGGTATTCCTCTCTACCCTATTTATGGATCTCTCCTAAACCCCTCTCATCTCATAAGACTCTCCACCAATTTCAAATTCTTCTCCATTACTCTCAATTCGCCACTAGGCTTCCCTGGGCTCCATACTGACCCAAAGTGTCCTAACCACTCCAACGGATAGGAAAGGTTATTCTAATATCTCTTTGTTGCTTTGACACCTCACTGATCCATCTCATTGTATTCTTTCACCATTCTCCCATCGATTTCTTGAAAAACTCCATTTTAGGCCTTGTAGCCATTTGCCCCAACTAGGCCTCCTAGAACCCGTTTTCTTGGCTTTTCTAAAAAATGGTCTTAAAAACCCCAAAATAATTTTTTATATTCTTTCTATTGGTACCCTAGAATTCAATATTTACTAGGTGTAAGGTCTCCCAAGTGGCCGTTCATATGATTTTCCTCATACCTCCCTAATTTCTAGGGTTTCAAGGGTTTTAGCTCCTTTTTCCAACTTTGAGGGATTCAATGACCTCCTCAACTCTCCTCCTTGAAAAAACATGTATGGAATACATGTTCCCACACTCCCATGCTCTTTATTGGCACAAAAAAATCCATTTAGCAGCTTTCTTTACTTTTTTCCTCTCCAAGCCACTAGCCAAAATGCACTTGCACTCGCATAGTGCTTGATAGTTTCTTCACTTCCCCTGCAAACAAAGACTCCTAAACCTATATGTAAATTATTTACATATTCCCCAGCTTTATTCCAAGTGGCCATGAGAAGAAAGTCACAGGAACTCAAGTGGGACTCATTATTCACAAAACTGGCCCAAACCGACAGTGAGTCCAAAAACCCAAAAACTTGCAAAACCTTAACCAGTTGGTCTAAATGACTTATCTAATGCTAGGTATAGTAAGTAAATGAAAAAAATGAAACACTCAAAGCATTAGGTTAGTCCTTTCAATCCATTCTTCACTGGATGAAGGCTCAAACACAAAAATGCACTCAAAAGTTGTTGAATTCCAATCACACAAAAATGCTCCCCAAGTCTCAATTAATGAAAATGAACTTCCAACCTAGGTATTAGGGTTTGTATGACCTTATATACCTTTCTCCCATGTGCTAGGACCCTTGGGTTGGACTTAGAACAACATTAATGCTATTTTTCAACTTTTAGGCCAAATTGCCAAGGCAACATTACCAAAATGCTCAAATTGCCAAGATTTGTCTAGGAACTCATAAAGTTCAAGAGTCTAAGCCAAACCTACCATAACACACTCTCAAAAAAAACCTAGGGACTTTATATCATAGTCCTTATTCCCTTGGTGGTTGGCTAGAACCACCTACAAGCCAAAAATCACTAAGATCTTCCAAAAGACCTTAAGGTGCTCCTGCACTAGTCTGGAGGATGAAACTTGTTTGGATTTGTGAGGGAAATTTCACATAAAGGTTGCATCTGTATGCCAAGCATAGTGGATTTTAGCATCCCAATATTTTTCTATTTTTTTTTTATCATTGTAATCTTGGTTATGAGCAAACAATTGAAGCAAAAAAATTGTAATCATCAAGTGAGTTATTTGTATTAAATACTCTATTCCAACCAACTTATATGTGTAGATCTATTTATCATATGTGAATGTTTTAGATCTAAATATCTTGTTTAAATGTTTTGGCTGATTTTCATTGAATTATTCCAAATCTAAGAAATTTGTATGAATAATTTAGTTAAGGATCATTGCATTTATCATTGAGCCTATGGTCAAATGTTCTCATCCTATGACATAAGTCTTGAATTTCTTTAATCAGTTCTGACAAGTCATGACCTCTTGATTGGGAAGGTTGTAACTCCCCCATTCATTCAGACAACCAGATGTATGTTTGTTGACAATATCAAATAAAACCTCCAGCCAGGGTCTGCTAGTGTAGGGAGAAGCAATGCATGAAATTTTCTTTTTGATTTGGGCTAAATGTGATTAGGATAGGCCCTGATAGGGTTGTATCAAAGCCCAAGAGAGAGATATGTTGAGGAAGAAAATAGAGAAATTATAGTGAAAATGTGCATTAGCATGTCTCATTTTATTTATAGAAGAAAGTACAGTGCACAACAATCAAGCAAAAGCTAAAATCCATCTATGAAATAAATTACTCACTATCAAAACTAACCTTCAAATTAAAGAAGAATTTAAGAAGCTATATTTTCATATAGCTTCTTCAAATGTATTTAAATTATTGTACAAGGAACATAAAATATTAGAGATGCACTTTCCAAGCAATGTTGTTTTCCTATCGGTTTATGTAAAACATAATTATTGTGGGGATTCTACTTAAGATTCAATTAATCAAGGAAATCAGAAATGTTTTGGAGTTTTGTTCTACCAATGCAATTAATTTCTATACTAGCCATTATGGAGAAGCGGTTTATACAAATAATTGAATCTTCTAGTCAACAAATGGTCACAACATCTTGGGATGGAATGATTAAAATATGGAACATTGATGAAGGCAGAGGTAGTTGGGAAACAACTTTTGGCTCATCTAAGAAGACACAAAGTGCCAGTAATTATATGAAGAATGGTCATATGATATATTATTAGTATTCATATGGGAGTCTAGCCATATTAATTTTTTTTAAAAGGTGAATTTATGTTATATAAAAAAATTGATGGTTACAAATGGACCACCAAATTTACTAAGGCATGGGAAAGTTGACAAAGAAGAAACTCAGATGGTGTAGGGTTAATCATATGAGTATCTAGTTGTTACTTATGCAATGTGAAATAATGCTTTGAGTTTGAAAGATGTGCAATGCAATGTAATCAGCAATATGAATATAAACTACATAATATTTAACCATTCTTTTATGCTATTGTACATTGATATTTAACCATTTCTCACTTGATTAAATTTTCAAAGAGTTTAATCATGCAGATGAGGAGGAAATTAAATTTTGATTGTCAACTTCTATATATATCAAATTATCCAATAATCGGTATGTCCATATACAAAAAATGGCATCAACGCCAACTCAAAACAAAAGTTTTACAATATGTGGCATATGCCATCTTGGTATCTATTCAAAATTTACATGCCAAAATGTCTATCTCATCCTAAACTCTCTGGTGGATCATCAAAATGGAGCCTCTTTGAAGCACTCGTTGGCTCATAGTTGCACAAGAAAAAGTCAAACCACAATTGAGATTAGTTATACTATATAATTTAAAATTGAATAATTAACATAAAATCAATACACATTGAATTATAATTGAAATTTGACACCTGAAATATACATCTCTTTGAAGGGTCAGAGTCCTAGAATATACCCCTCTCAAAGAACTAACCAAACCAACTTTTGTAATGCCAATCTATATATGTGAACAAAAACATGAAATTGATCCAAGTTAGCATAGAATTGTTAGTAATAAGAACATATTTACCAAGCACAAAATAAAATAAACACATACCTCTTTAGGCTGATCTTTTTCTATATCTCCTTTAGGTGTTTCAACACCTCCTCCTTGAGGTGTTTCAACACCTCCTCCTTCAGCATTCGAATAATGCCTACTCTTCAAGTGTTGTGGCACTTATCAACAATGATGTATAGCTCACAACTACCGTACATAAAAATGACAAGTACATATGGCACTACAGTCTATGTCAATGTATGCATAATCAATAAAAGATCTTATAAATTTTAATTCAATCAAATTTGAGTTCAATTACCTTTTCCCTTATCCAACACTGTGCCTCCATAGTCTGGAGAGCATCGCACCTCGCTCGCACTAGGTGTTTGCTACAAGCAGAGAGTAAGATAAACATATAAGTTAATATATAATTTCATTATTGACAATTCAAATGACAAGCAAATATACAGTAAAAAAATGTAAATGAGTGAGTGAGAAAATACATACTGTGTGTGTGTTGAGGCCAAATGAAATGGCCCTAAGGGTGCTATCTGTCACCTGTGTGAGCTCCTCCTCAGACATTAACTATTAAATAGACCATGTAAATAAATATTAGTACTTGATACTATCTCTTATTAATATTCATTTTTAAAAAAATGCAAGTTATGAATTTACACCTTAAATGTTACTGTGTAACTACTCCAATTTCCACCTCTGCCGGAGGGACTCTGTAGGGTGTGCTCCACTCCCTTGCATGTGATCTGCTATAGTCTCCACATCACGGATGCATAATCAAAGTGTCTAATGGATACTCGGTATACTGATAGGACCCAAACATTTTGTTGGTGTATGAAATGTGTGGCACAATCTCATGGACCGAGGAAGGATGATCGAAGACGATCAATCGCCAAGATCATAAATGTGGGTGAGCTTTGTAGAAGCATGGGAAACCAAAAGACCACTCAAAGAGTGAATGGCCTGGATAGTCTGTGTGGTAGATGTTGTACTGGAGGTGGTGGAGGAAGGGGAGGAGGGGAACATGTGGGCCTAACTACTCTAACTGCCCCTAGCCTATCCTGAGGCATACCTCTACCAACGCCCTGGAAGGGTTTAATGTCAAAGTAATTGACATGATGCCCTAACAAAGCTTCAACATATAATTTTTTAATAAAGTAAAAAGGTACATCAAGATTATTGTTGGGTGGTTTATCAAAACCATACACCAACATCCCAAAAGTTATCTACTATGCCCCTATGCGTGCACCATTTTATAGAAAGTTTTGGCTTGTTAACATTAACTGGAAAACCAGTGCTGGGGTTAATAAATAAAGAGGCTATTTGGGCTTTTGTTATTTGGAGATCTTTCACATCATCATAAGACATTCCACATGCATAATATTTCCTCATGGTTTCTCGCCACGAATGAAATGCATTATGTTGGGTGGAGAGGGTTTCTACATTTGTAATTATTCCTGTCAATGTGGTTGACATACTGGGATAATCGAGGGATTTTCTATAAACATCACAAATTCCCCTCAATTGCTCCAATTTTTCATGAATTAACTCTTCAATTGATGGTGCGGAGGTGGTGGAGCATTTGGAATTTCTGCATTTTGATTCTCAACCAGTTTTCATTTTCAACTGGTGGAATTTGTGCATTTTCATTGTCGGCAGCCATAATGCGATTAAAGTTAAAAATAATTAATCTAAAATTAGACAATATAAATGAAACACTATTTTTAAATCAAAATCCATTAAAAACATTCATTTTTTTATCAAAATCTATTTTGAACTCAATTGTTTCATAAAAATTCAATCAAAAACCCTATTTTGAAAAAAAATCCACAAAAAACATTCATTTTTTTTATGAAAATCCATTCTCAATTCAATTTTTTCATAAAAATTCAATCAAAAACCTTATTGTGAAAAAAAATCCACAATAGGGTTTCATTCTTTTATCAAAATCTATTCTACACTCAATTTTTTCACAAAAACTCAATCAAAAACCCTATTTTTTAAAAAAATCAACAAAAACCATATGAAATTATTCAAATCTAAATGAAAATTGAATCAAATCAAATGAAAATAAATAAACTTACCTTTCCAAATCGAATTTAGCCTATATCGGATATTCGTTACACGGAGAATGGATGAACTGTGCGCTCGCAGGTTTTCTTCTCAGCCGAATGACTTCAAAAAAGTGACAGAAGTTTTAATATATACTTTTTACAAATCAGATATCTGATCCAAATTGGATATCTGATTTGTAAAAGTAGCTTTGGTGTTTGGTATGGTGACATCCAAGCCTAGAAAAAGTCAACACCCTCTTTTCACATTTTTTCGGTCAATGAAAGACGTGTTTTTTTCCTCATTGCCACATTCTGGCCCACCATTAACCTGCACATACCCTACATATTAAACCAATTCTCTCTTATACTAGATAATTGAGAATGATATACATTCAACTACACAATTGTGCATGATAGAAGCATTCACACAAGGAAAAGAGGAAAGCACACAAAAAATGAATGGTAGTTAACAATTGCATGAGTGATAGGATAAAGTTATCTTAGTGGTTCATGTTATGTTAAATGATGAAAATATAACTGATATCAAGTGATTCTAGCTACACACATATTTAAGCAATTATCATATTAAGGGTATAACTACAACACAATAATAATAGCTTGTGGGAGATTTCTTTTAAGTAAATTAGCATGTTAGTATTGGAGATTAAGAAATTCTTGGCATCATTAATATAATGAATGTTTGAACCAAAATGTGATAGATCTATATCATATCTATCACACATGTATACTATATATATAAATTTAAGGGCATATTCTCTCATTTTATGATCTTGTTCCATTCTCTTAGTTTTGATAATGTTGATGTTTTGGGAATAGAGCACATGATTGTAGTGGAAGAATATTTACATCATAGTGTAACCATTTATATTTGTGTCACAAATAATACCTAGCTATAAATAGATAGTGCATGGCTTTGTAAGCATCTATGCATATTATTAAAGATAAACATGTATATAGATTATATTTAGAGAAATAACATATTTTAGGATACATGCAACCTGTAATTCACTATAAGTTGATGCTATAATTTAATTATGCATGATTCTATAGATAGTTTATGTGGTGTTAGGGTACATGCACTCATATAAACCATAAGTGTAATGCTTTTGACATCAAGGTAACTTTGGTTTATGAATGATTTTATACATAGTTAGGTAGCACTAGGGGACATGCACCTATACACACCCCATAAGTGTAATGCTTTTGAATAAATGTAACTTTTGATATAAATTAGTTATTCAAATTTTTGTATCAAGAGGATGATTTATCAATATAGAGGTGTCCATGGTTTTAAGTAAACTAGTATGTGGATTTAGCCTAATGTTAGAATAAATATTTGTGTATTTTACAATAGAAGGTGAAGATCTTAGTGTGCTTTAGGTGAGAAATGTAGATATACCAATACATTTGATAGCTTAAATTCTTAGCCATCAATCATTACATGCAAGTAGGATGAGATAAGCACTCCTTCATAATGAAAGATTAAGGTCTTTAGTACCTTATTGCACAAACAAATAACTACAACCATGAGATAAATAGATGAAACAATCACAATCACCCTCAAATTTTGACATTTTTTTTTAAAGAAGTTAGATTTAAAATTGAAAGCATATAGGGGAATCTAAGGGTGGGTGCCATGTGGGTGGTCAAAAGTAATGCCATGCAATATATCACAAAATCCTAAGATGAAGGTGAGGTATGGATAACAAATGAGAAAGGGGAATCAAAACCTAAGTAAACATGAAAATATGATATGATAATCATAAAACTTATTGTTAAAAATCCCAATCTAGAAGGTAAAATCCTATGGAAAAGCCTTGGGTGATGTAGGATATGTTGATTTCACCAAAGTTATAGGCATACCATTTAAATAAGCCTAATCTAATTTAATAAATATAATTAAAAAATATAAATAATTGTAGATTAAATTAAATGAGATTTGATAAAATCATTACAAATATTTAAAAAATAAATGTGAAGGATTAGCCCATATTTAAGTATAGGACCAATGATCTGAAAATAACTTTGATGTCTTGCAAAGTTGATTTGTTGTTGTCAAACAAATGCATGCCCTTGTATGATGATTGTCTCATTATTAGAAAAGATGTAGAAAACCTTGTGGTTCAATCTTGAACATTGTAGGTTCTATTGTAACTATTTTAGATGTGAATTGTAACATGTGGATCTAAACTAGTGAAATGAAAATTTCTAACATGTTCACCTTGGTCTCTATTGTCTAGTAAGCATGTAAGGATTATGGTGTCAAGAGACACTTTGAGGAATATTTTAGATTGGTGGGGTCAAGTTATCCTAAGTCACAACCTTGGATGGATTGATTTTATGGCTTGGAGTGAATATTCAAAAACAACATTCACCATAATGTAAGCGGACCTATATGTAGATGATGTATGCTCTAATGTTTATCCCTAACATTTTCTTACATTTTCCATGATATATATTTAAGTGTACATTGCATGTCTTTAAATATCAAAACATAACATGTACCATTTTGTCTCATAATGACTAGTTGAAAGGGGCAAGAAAATTAGAATTAGAATTAGAATTGGAATATTCGAATTATAGGTTTGTTCTTGTGTGTTGTGGGTTTGATCTTGAGTGGTACATAAATGAATCTCCTACAAGGAAATCATAATCTTTAGGTAGGGACAAATGTAGCATAGTGAGAGTGAATGGGTACAATAATGAGGGGTAAATGAGAAATCATAATCTTTAGCTAGGGACAAATGTAGCATAACGAGAGTGAATGGGTTCAATAATAAGAAGTAAATGACAAATATGTGGGAATAAAAGTAAGTGAGAGTAAACAGGATTGTGACTTGAGCCAAATTTAACAAAACATTGTACTACTTATCAATATAAAATTACATTTAAGACATTTCAATTATATACATATTTCAACTACACTAGAATAATTAATGAATAAAATGCAATTAAAATTGATATGTAAAGATGTGTAAAAGTGGGATTAAATAAAGCTCAATTAATTGCCAACTTTTACTTAAAATGTGCTCTTATAAAGTCGTCATTTGCATGAACTACAACCTTGTGGAAAATAAGAAAATGTGAATGGTATACTATTTGTCAATGGACCTTGGTCTTTGCTCTGCTGAAAGGCTAAGCGTGATAGGGTGCATGAATGTGGGTGAAGCTAATTGGCCAATCACCACCATGCACGTTTTGAAATGGAATGAATATGAAAGAAATCTTTTTTAAAAGATATTGCCGGCCACTAGATGAATACCTACACAACTTATGTCAATTCTAACCATCACTCATTGAATATTACAAGAAGTTAGCATGACTGGTGGGATTAAAATTGAACATGACAATGTCTTGACATGACTGCGAAATAAAAATTAACAAAAATGGGTCCGCTTGCCGTGACTTCGGAACAGCTGTAAAGTGCGGAATCTCTTGTAATGGATGTACAGCTTCACATGGTTAAAGGTGACAAGCAGAAACGCCTTTCCATGTGTCAATCTGATATTGGGGAATCTCTTGTATAGACATGACTGGTTATCTCTTTGGTCAAGCTAAAGCTTGACTTGGCTTTATACAAAGTAGCACCGGATTGCGTGATAGCGTTCAAGGTCGGCTCCTCCTGCATACTTCTCTGATAGTCCGTGTGCTGCAGGCCGTATTTGCACAAACTTTTGGATTTACGTTGCCCAAAAATTATTTTTACCTCGTTTACCTTGTTTTTAATTTTTTGCTGCTTTGCTTGCGACTATTGGTTTCCGCTACTCTAAACTCTTCCCACACACTTCACAATTTAGCCAGCTACAGCCTGAAAATTAGGTTTCTAGGAGGGTTTTAAAATATGTTTTTAATAAAATGAAAATAATTAATATACTAAGTATATATTAGCATAATTAATAAATAATGTATATTTTATATATTATATTTTTAACAAAACTAGAAAATATAGTAGTTTTAATAGTTTTATATATGTATTTAATAGTTTTGTTAAAAAAAATAATATATAATAATAATTTGTATAATTATATTATTTATAATTTTTTTTATTATATAAAATATACATTATATATTAATTATGTTAATATATACTTAATTACGATAAAACAAAATTAATGGATAAGAATATAATTATATATATTAGGATTTTAATAAATAATATTAAAATCAGGCTGAAACTAATTAGTAGTTTAATATGTAATGTATATTTTATGTAATAAAAAATAAATTATAAATAATATAATTATACTAATTATTATTATATATTATATTTAATTATTAAAACTATTATATTTAATAGTTTTGTTAAAAGTATAATATATATAATAATAATAATTAATATAACTATATTATTTATAATTTTTTTAATTATATAAAACATACATTATATATTATTTAGGTTTAGGGTTAGGGTTACAATTAGCATATATAAAAAAGGTTAAGTTTAAAAATGTGTTTGGGATGAGCAATAGGGTGGGTTAGGTTTAGGATTATGTTTAAGATGAGCAAGTAGGGTTAGGGTAGGAGTTAGCATGTATAAAATGGGTTAGGCTTAGAAATAGGGTGAGGGTAAGGATTAGGGTTATATTTAGTGTTAGAGATTAGGGTTGGGGTTAAAATTAGGGATAGGGATAGGGTTAGGGTTAGGGTTAGGATTAGGATTAGGGTTGAAGTTATGAATAAGTTTAGGGTTACAATTAGGGATAAGAATAGGGTTAGGGTTAGGATAGTGTTAGTAGTAAGATTAGGGTTAGGGTTAGGGTTAGAGATAAAATTAGGATTAGGGTTAGGTTAGAGTTAGTAGTAAGATTAGGGTTAGGGTTAGGGTTAGAATTAGAGTTAGAATTAGGGTTAGGGATGTAATTAGAATTACTATTAGTTATAGAATTAGGGTGGGTTAATGGATAAGAATTTAATTATATGTTAGGATTTTAATGGATAAGAATTTAATTATATATATTAAGATTTCAATGGATAATATTAAAATCATTTTAAGGCTGAAACCAATTAGTATTTTAATATATAATGTATATTTTATATAATAAAAAATAAATTATAAATAATATAATTATACTAATTATTATTATATATTATATTTTTGTAACAAAACTATTAAATAGATATATAAAATTATTAAAACTATATTTAATATAATTAGTATAATTATATTATTTATAATTTCTTTTTATAGTTTAAAAATTGCACATTTATATTATTCTAAGGAAAATATACTTTATATATTAAAATACTAATTAGTTTCAGCTTTAAAATGATTTTAATATTATCCATTGAAATCCTAATATATGTATAATTAAATTCTTATCCATTAAAATATAACATATAACCCACCCTAATTCTATAACTAACACTAATTCTAATTACATCCTTAACCCTAATTCTAACTCTAATTCTAACCCTAACCCTAACCCTAATACTACTAACTCTAACCTAAACCTAATCTAATTTTATCTCTAACCCTAACAACCCTAATCTTACTACTAACACTATCCTAACCCTAATCCTAATTTTATCTCTAACCCTAACCCTATTCTTATCCCTAATTGTAACCCTAAACTTATTCATAACTTCAACCCTAATCCCAATCCTAACCCTAACCCTAGCCCTATCCCTATCCCTAATTTTAACCCCAACCCTAATCTCTAACACTAAATATAACCCTAATCCTTACCCTCACCCTATTTCTAAGCCTAACCCATTTTATACATGCTAACTCCTACCCTAACCCTACTTGCTCATCTTAAACATAATCCTAAACCTAACCCTAACCCTATCACTCATCCTAAACACATTTTTAAACTTAACCCTTTTTATATATGCTAACTATAACCCTAACCCTAAACCTAATTAATATATAATGTATGTTTTATATAATAATTTTTTTTTTATAAATAATATAGTTATATTAATTATTATTATTATATATATTATACTTTTAACAAAACTATTAAATATAATATATAATAATAATTAGTGTAATTATATTATTTATAATTTATTTTTTATTATATAAAATATACATTACATATAAAAATACTAATTGGTTTCAGCTTGATTTTAATATTATTCATTAAAATCCTAATATATTAAGTATATATTAACATAATTAATATATAATGTATATTTTATATAATAAAAAAATTTATAAATAATATAATTATATAAATTATTATTATATATTATATTTTTTAACAAAACTATTATATACATATATAAAATTATTAAAACTATTATATTTAATAATTTTGTTAAAATTATAATATATAAAATATACATTATTTATTAATTATGCTAATATATACTTAATATATTAATTATTTTCATTTCATTAAAAACATATTTTAAAACCCTCGTAGAAACCTAATTTTTAGGCTATAGCTCGCTAAATTGTGAAGTGTGTGGGAAGAGTTTAGAGTAGCTGAAACCAATAGCCGCAGGCAAAGCATCAAAAAATAAAAAACGAGGTAAAAATATTTTTTGGGCACCGTAAATCAAAAAGTTCTTGCAAATAGGCCTGCAGCACATGGACGATTAGAGCATGGCATAGACATCCATGGGCCGTTGCAAATTGTCACCTGCATAGCCTTTGCCTTCAAGTTCCTTCAAGTTCTCTATAGGTTGTTTTGGGTTCAATTTTCTCTACCACTATTTTCAGTTGCAACTCTTAGAAATGGAAGAATTCAAGATTGACCAATAATAGAAGAAGAAGCATGACATTAGAGAATAATCAAATAATTAAAATTATTTAATTATTTAAGGACGAAAGGGGATAAAATAGTGTTAGGATAATTCTTAGTGTCTACATTGTGGGTTTGACCTTGAGTTGGATATAAATAAATCTCCTACAAGGAAATCATAATCTTGTGGTAGGGACAAACATAAGGGATAACATATTTTGACAATCCATATAGAATGTTCAATTATTTTTGGATTTTGATTATATAAGCTTTCTTGCATCAACATTTCGGATCACACTCTATGATCCATCATCATCATTAGATGAAATAGAAACCTCAGGGAAACAATAACAAATGATGGCTGAATGTGGATACAATAATGATGGGTAAATGACAAATGTGTAGGAATAAAAGTAAGTGGGAGTAAATAGGGCTAGATAGGGATTGTGGCAAGAGCCAAACTTAACAAACATTGTACCACTTATTAATATAAAATTGCATTTAAGATATCTCACAAAAGATGAACATAAAAACAAATAAGAGATGTCAATGGTATACACATTTCATCATAACACTAGAATAATGATTGAATAAAATGCAATCAAAATTGATATCTGTAAAAGTAAGATTAAATAAAGCTCAATTAATTGCCAACTTTTACTTAAAATGTGCTCTTATACAGTCGTCATTTGCATGAATTACAACCTTGTGGAAAATAAGAAAATGTGAATGGTATACAATTTGTCAATGGACCTTTGGCCTTTGGTATGCTGGAAGGCTATGCGTGATAGGGCATGAATGTGGGTGAAACTAATTGGCTAATCACCACCATGCACGTTTTGAAACGGAACGAATGTGACGAGATCTTTTTTTAAAGATATTGCCGGCCACTAAATGAATACCTACACAACTTCTGTCAATTCTAACAGTCACTCATTGAATATTACAAGAAGTTAGCATGACTGGTGGGATTAAAATTGAACATGACATGACTGGGCGAAGAAAAAATTAACAAAATTGGGTCCGCTTGCCGTCTATTCGGAACATCTGTAAAGTGGGGAATCTCTTGTATGGACGTACAGCTTCACATGGTTAAAGCTTTCAAGCAGACATGCCTTTCCATGTGTCAAGTAGCACCGGATTGCGCGATAGCGTTCAAGTTCTGTATAGGTTTTCTTAGGTTCAATTCTCTCTACCACTATTTTCAGTTGCAACTCCTAAAATGGAAGAATTCAAGGTTGAAGAATACAAGCTTCCCACAGCTAAAATTCCTTTCCGAAGCAATAAGGAATATCATGTGTTTCTGAGTTTCAGGGGACCAGATGTGAGAAAGACTCTGGTTGATCATCTCTACGAAGCTCTCACTGCTGCCGGACTCAATGTCTTTTTGGACTCCCACAAACTGGAAAAGGGAGAAATAATTGGGTTGAGCTTGGAAAGAGCAGTGGAGAGCAGTGCCATACGCATTCCTATTTTTTCAAAAGGCTATGCAGACTCTGCATGGTGTCTCAAGGAGGCCGCTGCCATGGTTGGAACCCCAGGCTTGATCATTCCTCTCTTTTATGACGTGGTTCCAACTCACGTTAGATATCCTGAAGGAAACTCTAGTCCGTACAAGCAAGCATTTCAAAAATATTATGGCCATCCAGATCGATACCCAAAAGAAGATATTGAAGGATGGAAGGATGCCCTTGACAAGATCTGTTCTCGCTCAGGGTGGTCCATGGATATAACTGGAGGGTAAGTAACGGATCTGCCTTCCTCTCTCTCTCTGCTTGATTTTCTGTATAAGGTGACATCTATGCTTCCATTCAGCCTAGCCATTATTTTAGAATAGGGTTGTTTTGAGTAGATTTTTTATAAATAATTAAATTTTATAGATATTAGAGTTTTTTTTGTTTTTATAATAAATGGATTATATGTTAGATATATATTTTAAATCAGAAGTTATTTTTAGATAATATAAATAGAGAAAGAAGTTTGTTGAAATTATTATTATTATTTTTAAAGTGTGATCAATAAAGAAAAATAGTTATTTAAATTTTTTAGTTAAATCATTATAACAAAGAAAATCTACCCCTCAAAATTATTAGAAATTCAAACCTAATTAATCATGTCTTTAAAAAAAAGTTAAAAAAAAAAGTATTTTATTTTTATTTTGAATTAAAAATAATTAATAAATCTCATTATTGAATTTCATTATGATAAGGTATGTTACTTTTGGTGAATGTACATGATATGTGACAAATGGGCATGGGAGCCTTTGTTAGCCATTACCTCTCTATTTTTGATGTAGAAAATGTTTGTGCCTTTTACATATTTGCATTCTTCTTTAAGATCCATGTGGAGGTAGTACCATTAGAAGAAGTGACAATATGATTGTCAAATCTTACTTTCCAATTCTTCATTGAAGGATAGGGATGGATTCTTCCTTTCTTTGGTGTATATAAAGAATGTGAAATAACTTACTCTTGCTTCACTTATTGGGGAGGACAAGAATTTTAAATTAATTTTTACTTTAGAGAAACCTTGAGACAACAAAGAGGGATTCACATTCTCCTTATCTTATTTTTCAATTTGTTCTTAGTTCCTTTGCTCTAGATGCATATTAGATAACTTTTGAACCTATCTTGGTGCTCATACTTGAGAGCTTCATTAGGAGTTGCCATGTGAGGCTCCTCCTTACAATCATAAAAAACTTCAGTTAGAGTTTCTACATAATTATAAAGTGTGAAATGACTTAACTTAGAAATAAATACATATGCATTTGTCTTTAATTTTAAATTCACTCTAATTGAACATACTTAAAATATTGATGGACATAGAAGGAATTACCTTTAATTGTTCTAAAGCCTTTTGGGTGACAGGGAAAACCAATTAGATAATGGAATAATATGGAATAAAACTTTAATCTCCTTAAGCCCAACTTAATGAGACAAGATTATCAAGCCTTGTGTAGCAAAAAGGACAACATTAATCACTTGAAACAAACTCCTAAACGTGTCTATCTATCTTGTTATATGTTGTGATCATATAAAATTCTTTTGAGAAAATGTTATATTGATTTGTTGAATGAATAAATATACCATCATATGAACAACCATGGTTGGTATAATGGTTCATACAAGTTATTTTGCAAGATCTCTTCATTATAAAATAAAATAACTTGAGGCATAGTGGGAGAATATTCCCTACTATGTGTCAACTCACAAAAAAATCCATAAGATCATGGGAGGATGAACCAACAAGTTAAATATCCATACTTAATCTCTAGCCATATGTGTAGGAGAAAGATGTTCAAGAGTGCCTATATTTAATTTTACATAATATTGAATAGAGCAAGTTATAAGCTAATGGTAGGCTACTAATTTGACTAGAAAACACTCCAGTAAAAAAAGAAAAGCATTAACTGCTCAATTGATGAACTTTTTGTAGTGATAATTGTGGGTGTTGTGGTGACATGGGGAATATTTGTAGAAGCAATCATGAAATTTAGGTGTTGAGTTGCTAATTGTGGATATGGTAGTCAAGGAACTAATGGGAAGTAAGCAATGGCCCTATTATTTATAGAAATTGAAAAGGAATTGACTCATTGGAATATTGGCTATTTTCTAGCTATTTATGTGAACTATATTAATGGAGTTAGGTCTCAACAAGCTTATCTGTATAGATTTGAGGATGATTAGCCTCTTTTTGTAAAGTATTTGATCGAAAGAAACATCTTATAGTGGACAAGGTATGGATGTCATTATAAATCAAGTCCTCCAAGTGTTAAAGGTCTCATGTGACACCTCAGTAAGTGTTTTGTATGGTGTAAAGTAGATTTAATGCCCAAGTGCAATGGTGCAAATTGGTACATGTGCCAATTGTGTAGAAGATCAAGGGGAAAATTTATTTTTTTAAATACATGTTTTCTCTTAGGAGGTGAAATATTATGGCCAAATTTGTGTGATGCATTCTCAAGTCTGAGTAATCTCCTATGTCAAATAATGTAGCTCAATTTTGAAGTCTTGTATAATTTATTGTTTACTAAATTTGAAGAAAGGTTTTATAAGTAGTTTTCCTCTTAACAATATGAATTTCTCTCTAATTAGTAGGGAATTTTAAAGAGTGATACATTCATCTCTAGGGTTGCATATGCTAGTCTATTACTTCTAATAGAAGTAAAAAAAATAGTAATAGTGTATAAGATTATTTATTGATTTATGGATAGCCAAATAATACTGTAATGTGAAGTTTCTTGATTCTTAGAATTATATTTAAGTGAACATAAAACTAGATTTATGGGATCTTATATGAAATTATTAATTTTTGCTCTTAGTTGATTCATATTTAGCTATTAGGCTCAAATTTATAGTCGTGTTTTCCAATTTATTTAGGTTAAGTCATTATGTCACTAATATATTAAGGCATTGATCCTCTTCTAATAATTGATCACATTTTATAATGCATAAATCCTTTATTCTTTATAAATTATTGGAACCTATGTCCTACTAGTATGCATACACTCATTAATACTTTCATACACCAAATATTTTTTAAGGTTGCATTTAGTACCTATCTTTGGGTAGTTATACATGTTTTGAATTTTTATAAGTTATAAATGAGTAAGAGACTATAAATGATATTATAATTTAAGAATATCAACCTAGTTTTCCATCTTTAGTATTTTTTTGTTTAGAGATTTGTGGCCTACAAGAATAGTTAGCTAGTTTAAGGGGTATACAATATTGGTATATCTTTCTACATAGTGTATAGCTAAGTTATGCGATCATATTATTTTCATTTCTAGTTAGTTATCTTGTAAAAAATATCTAAGCATGCCTTTCCTCACCTAGTAGTGCTAGAAGTATAAAAGATTTGTTCACTCTTGTGAATTAACTAAAATTACTTGTATTTTGATCATGAGTTCCACCTCATTTATCTAAACTAACTTCATTCCTCAAGTTTAGATTATGAGGCTTTCTTGCTAGAATTGTAAGGTATATTTTAGATTACCAATAAGAGGAAGATGCCCCTTGTCATGAGAAGGATTGTGGAATATATATTGGTTTGCTAAGAATGGCATTGATGATTCACAAAATATTAGTTTTTTTTTTACACTCTTGGAGGACTTGTGCAAAATTGATACACCAAATATGACCTAGCTTGTCTCAAGATTAATTAGGTTGAAGTTAAGTAGAAATTATTATTTGATTTTTGAGTATCCAAAATTCAAACACATAAACCGAGTCAGACAAAAAGAGTTGAAGCAATAACTAAAGTCAATTAGAAAGTATAACCAATGTTTCAAGTAGTTAATAGCCAAGATCACATATAAACTATTAATGTTGCACTCTAAAATAAATGGTTCATTATAGGATTGACTATGGACATATAACAAGAGTTAATATAATGTACATTTATGACACAAAAGGGGGAATACGATGTTGCTTTATGTTTATAATCTATTGGTGAACACAAGGTTTGAGAGTGACAAAATGATTGAAGGATAAGATGGGCCAAATTAATGTATTCATGGAATAATTAGTGGATGTACATGAATCTTAATGATAATTGTGGTATATGAACTTTCATCAAGGAGGGACGTACAATAATTGATTGCTTAATGGTTATAGCTAATAATATTTAGAAATACTTTAAAGAGGTTGTCCAATCACTAGGAATAAGTTCTCCTAGTTCAACCCCTTGAAGAGATTAACTTTAAATAGTCATGCTAAGATTACAAGACAATATACAAAATTATAAATTTCCTAAATTAGCATTCCTTAACTTAAGTGTTGTTCCCCTAAAAAAATCTCCTTGAATTCTCTAGTAAGTTGAATGATTATAAGATATAAATTCATTTCCATATTAATGTCTTTATATACCATTACATAACACTAATCACACTATGTTTCATTTCATCTGATCTGGAATAATTTGTAAGATGAGTATGAGGAAAGGTAGGAATGTGATTTTTCCTCTAGCAATAACAATCCTATGGATGTTGTGTCTCTTATGGATGATTTAAATTATCAAGATCTTAACAAGTATATAACTCATGAAGGACACAAGAAAAAGACAAGGGTTGAGAGTCTTGGGTTCAAAGTTGGTGAAATGGCTAGTAAGAATAAAACTTTTTTTTTCTAAGGATTCAAAGCCTAATAAAGAAATGCACAAGATTGGTGGATATGAGGAAGAGTAGAAGAAACCCTAAAGGTTAATGAGATTGCAACCAAGAAATCTCCCTTCAAGCCTGAACCTACGGAAGATGTTCCTTTCCCTTGAATATCAAACCCTTCCTTGAGCTTCTCTAGAGGTTCACCAGCTACCATTCCATTAAAAAACAATACAAATGTAATTAAAATTCTTAGATAAATTGAAGGAGTTACAATAGAGACAAGTATCTTGTGTGATCAAAATCAATACAAGTAACAACATAAAGGATGAAAAGTGTGGTCAAAAGCAATACAAGTCACAACGGAAAGGGTGAAAAGTGTGATCAAAAGCAATACAAGTCACAATGGAAAGGGTGAAAAGTGTGATCAAAAGCAATACAAGTCGCAATAGAAAGGGTGAAAAGGGATTTATTTCCTTGTTTTATTCTTTGTAAGGATGAGCTTGTGTGGATAGTTATTTGTGTTTTGGTTGGGCTCTAGATATTTCTTATCTTGTTGTAATAGGGTTTTAGGGCCCCTTAAAAACTTGTTTTACCTTCTTTAATAAAAAACAAACAATCATACTAAAAGTGTACAAGGATGAAATAGGTAAGACTTGGAAAATTTTGAATTTCAATATTTTAATTGTAAGATTCAATTTTGTTGGTATGGGATTGATCCTACGCTCACAAGATTGACTTAGGAAAAGATAAATGGTAATTTTAATGTGGGGAATAAATGTTCTAATATATGGGTGCAATAAATGTTAAATATACATGGGACAATGCATAGAGATAGATAAGATAAGATCACATGTATTTAGATGGGGATAGGTGAAAGATTAAGGAATGAGCCTAGCTTCACACAAGATTGTGCCTTTTGTCAATAGGTAATTACATTAAGATATTCTCTCAAAATAGGTACAAAACTAAATAGAAAATGGCATAGATATGTAAATTACACCATCACATTTTTTCTTGTGTTTGAGGTGAATATGAGGCTTCAAGTGATCATATATCAAAGAAAATGAGCACTCACAAACATGCATGAATGTAAATACTCAGACTAAAAAGGTTATTGATTCATTATAAACTAATGGGCCTTGCTAGATATCTTTGTGTGTTCATAGCCCTTGACATGTATGCTTTATGAGGATCTACAAGACAAATAAAATACATGAAATGAAATTAGAGGATTCACCTATTAAAGTTATTCTATATCACCTTTAGTTATGAAATCTTATATAAAAATCTTAATTTTATTTCTGGCTCTATATCATGAATTTTTTATAGACCCTACCACAAACCCCCCCACCCCCTAATTCACCTTTGCAATTAAAATATCTCCTTTTTTTTACCACATATCTTAGGTACCTATTTTTCATGACATTTTTTATATCTATGTTTATATATACTTCTCTTATGTTCAACTAAACATTTTATTTCTACTATTATCACATCTAGTTTCAAATGAAAAGTCTTGAATGAATTGTAATTGGAGATTATGAAAATAAAATACATTAAACATATTTTTATATAATAAAAATTTTATGTTAGCCACTAATAGAAATATAATTAAAAAATTTAAGGGAAACTAGCTGATGTGAATATGGGGTCATTCTTGACTTCTTTTACAACTTTTGGATTGAGAAAATAAAATAATACTTGCAAGAAATTGGAATATAAATTTTCAACCATCTCATATCTACCTATTAAAATTAAAAAACCATATTTAGTGTTATCATGTTGCAATCCTATAAATAGGATATCTATTTAGTGCCACAAAATTTTGATGGAGATAAATTTTAAAATGTTAAAAAATGGTAAATATTATTTCTTGTTATTGGAAAGTGAGACAAGTTAATTTTTGATGTGTGATACCCTATTACTAGATTCATAAGGATATTATTTTATCATTTACCTTATATGTCATCTTATAAGATGTACATGTTAAAAAAAAAAATTAAAATTATATCTTCTCTATTATGTACAAATACCTTCAACATCCAACCCATTGAGGAGTAAACAAATCTATTTTTAATCCCTACATAAACAACATAACCAAATCCTCTATGTGCCCTAATGAAAGAAAAAAGTAAATATTGTTATATATAAATATAAATTTTTATTCATCCAACTTCTTATGTCTTAGGTTCATTCTTCCACTATATTTCCTCAAATAATTAGGAAAAAAATATTAAAAAAATTACCCTCTCTACCTCTAATAGCTAGAGATATTTTACATCTATTTTTTGAATATTAAAGTCCCTTTCATGAACTAGTAGGATATTATATTACCTATCTCATGACGACCTTGGGGAAATCACTAGCTTATGTTTTGCAAGTGAATAGGCATAAAATACAAAATTTCTTAGTTGTCTAATAAAATGAAAATTATGAAATGGTGTGAAGGGTTAGGAAATTCTTCCTATATAGAAAGTGATATAATTCGTCATCATGTGGCATATCAATATTTTCCACATCATGTGATAATGCTCTAGACACAATAAAGAGTCATTGTGCAACATCTTTCACTACTTGAAAATATCAATAATAGGAATACTAGTGATAATGTATGCCCCTCCAATTGGTTGCACACACAATGTGGAAGTAATTAGAATTGATGCAAAAATAATAAACAAAAAATAAATGTAATCTAAGGACAAACATGCAAGCATTTGCATCATATGAAATGAATGTCAAGAATGCATCATGTGACCATTGGATAGGTAAGTATCAAGTGGCATGCATGAAATTCTTATAGACTAGAAACATGGGCATAAAGCAGGTAACCCCTAACATTGGAAAATATAGATTAGATATCAACATGAATTAATTTATCCCAACATGGGAAATGAAAGTGGTTATGTGTTCGGAAATGAGAAACAAAATCATGTAGATATATAAGGCACTAGGTTGGGCATATGCTTCCAATGTGGTCTCAAAGTGCATGAACACACAATAGTCAAGGTAAGGCCATAGGTCCTTGGTGGTATTATAAATTTGGGAACATAATATAAAGGTTATTTTGGGAATATGTGATGCCTATCATGGGAAAGAGTGGATAAAGTATGTTGACCTTGCAATCTAAAGATTTAGCTCCAAGAATAAGTTAAGGTAATGAAATCACAAATAACATGGAGGATGGCATAATCCTTTTGAATAAAAAGATATGTCTATGGAAGCCCAATGTGAAATTAGGAAGGATGATGCCCCCCATTCTAATCGGATACCTCTAATCTAGTGTGATATGACAATGGATTATAAAAAGTGATGTATAAGGTAAAATATGAGGATCATAATCATGCAATATAAATATGGAATATGTGTAAACATGAGGAATATAAGCATAAAGATGCATAAAAAATAAGACATAATTGAGGAAAAATGTGAAATTAATGTGGTTATACATGGATCATAAAAAAATTTCTAATGATTGCATAATTTAAAGTAGTAAAGTATTAGGTAAATGATCAAATAGAATGGAAAGCATACACAAAGGAAAGGGTATAACAGAGCGTGATAAGGATGTGAAAGATGTAAGTAATCATAAAGGTATCAAGGAAGGAAATGAGGTAGAAGAAAATGCCCCAAAATTGGGGGAAGGTAAGAATGTAATTAAATATAGACGGTGAAATGAGTATGTGAAGCACAAAAATTAGGCATAAAGAAGGAAAAATTGTAAAAGGAAATGAGGAAAAGCACACGAATGATATTTAATCTATAGGAGCACAAGAATGATATTTAATCTATAGGAATATAAGTGTATACATTGTAGTGACACTCATATATCATTGAACACATCTTGGAGGTTTAACCTCATCTTATAAGATCAT
>VDFB02193867.1:706219576-706241421 GCA_007258455.2 Sequoia sempervirens | reverse complement strand
TTAGAATAGGTGTGATGAAGGACAATATGGCATCACTTGTTTGCGAGTGCCCTATTATGTTGCGATTCCTTCTCACAATGCAGTACTTTAATTTAATGTTTCAATTATATATATATGTATATATGCACATGTACACAACTTTGTTTGTATGCAGGACTGCAGGTACAAGTCTCGATTCCACCTGCTTCGGCAGGACAGGGCGAGCACCAATAACCCAACGGTTAAATGTTGATACAGAGGTGACGATGAAGTCCTCCCGTCCCATGATGTCAGATCATCTCGTTTGATTGGTATTGTTCATTTTTGTATTTTGTCGTCATTTGTGGCTTGTGTTTTGTGTGTCGTCGTATTTTGATTAATGTGATATTTTATATGTTATGATTATTTAATTGATGTTGATATTTTACAAGTTGTGAATTTGTTAACTAAAGGTGGATAATAAGTGTGTATTTTAATGTTGGTTTATTTGTATGAAAATATTTAAATGTTTTATTTAATTTTTATAAAGTCATGTGTTTTGATTAAATGATAATTAAATATTAAAGGTATTTTAATTATTTTAATCAAGTATCAGGTAGAGGATAATTATTAGAATAATTTATTTAATTAAATAAGAAATGTGTTGTGCAAGAAAGTGGTAAAAAAATAGAAATAAAAACAATAAAACAAATAAAAGACTGAAAAAGATTGTGAGAACAAATGAGGATACAAATGGAATTAAAAAGCTTGCTTTTAAAGAATGATTTGCTTTTATTTTTGATTTTGAGAGTTTTTGTGAGAGATGAACAATATATTTCAATTTAATTAGGAAAAATGGTAAGTTTTACAGACACAGAGATTAGGGATTGAGAGGTTGCACAAATTATCATGTATTTGGTATCTGAAGAGAAGAGGGATTATTGAGAGAGGAGTGGTACAAGTTAATGGTCCTGTACTGTTGAGTTTTCTGGAGTTTTCAGAGGGTCGGATTCGAGTTCGAACACGAAAGCTTGGAGAGGGGATTTTGAAGTAGGAAGGAGAAGCACTTCGTAGAAACCATCGGGATCAAGTCCGCTTCATCAGAATCTCAAAGAAGCACAGGACTCCAGGTTCTAGATGTTTCATCTCATTCGTCTTTCTGTTTCAAAGAGAAATTAGATAAAGGAATGAATATGTATGGTTGATTGTTTGAAAGAAGAAGAAGACCTGCATTAGAAATTTAATGATTCCTAGTTAGCAAACCAATAGGAAAAGATTATTGTCATTGAGAAAACATTATTGAGTTTCCTTTATAATTTGATCATAGATACTATTGTTTGTTTTTATAAACACATTTGATTTGAAAATATATATATAGATATTCTGATTAAAAAAAAAATTAAAAAAATAGTTTTAATTGATTAATAAATTAGGTACAGAGAAACCTCTGTCTAGTTGAAGGATTATTAGGTATATTATTTAGTTAACATATATATACTAATAGATATATAGGGTATATTAAACATGTCATGTTTATTTTATTTTCATACACAGTTGTGGTTAAAGCGTACATTACATGTCGAAAATTTGGTAGTAAGTTTTATTATTTATATTTTAAGCCAATTCATTGAAATTGAATTTCATGAGAATGAAGAATAAAATAAAATATAATAAAAATAATAAAAATAAAATAATAAAATAATGAAGTATTGTTTTAAAGGGTTAAGGGGATGGGTGGCGTACCCACCTCTCCCCTAAAATAAAAATATAATAAAAAAATAAAAATAAAATAATAAAATAATGAAGTATTGTTTTAAAGGGTTAAGGGGGACGGCTGGCCACCCACCCCTCTCCTGTGGCTACAGCTGGCCACAGCAGTCCGTATAACACCCAGCAGCCGTATGGAGCTGCAGGGCTGCCAGCCAGCTGCTTTAGTAAAAGTTCGCTTTAAGTTGCTTAATTTTTTTTTTTTTTAATGTTTTTTTTATATACAGATCAAAATTTATATATATATAATATATATATAGTTTATATATATATATATAAACTATATATGTATATATTAATTTATATATATATTTTTTAAAATATAATTATAATGTATTTTATAAATAAAATTATAATCATGTTATTTATTATTATTTATTCAAAAATGAAAATTATAATTATTTAATATTATCGATTCAAATGAAAGTTTAATTATTTAATTTTTTTAATGTAATTTATTACATTTCAAGAACGTGGTTTTGTATTGTTTTAAAATGTTCAAGTTGTTTATAATTAGGTAATTGTTATATGTTTAAATGTTAGAGGAAGGGATTCTATAGTATTTCTTATATGTTTTATTTTCGTGTCGTAATCTTCATAGTAAAATCTTATTGTACATTTTCATATCTTGTAGATTTTTCATGTAGATGGTTACTTAGAATACATATTGTACAATTACTTTTGTGTTATAGTGTAAAGGAATAAATTAAATTTATTATGTGGTTAAGTTGGAGAGTTATGTGAAGCGTTGATGAGTGACTTAGTAAAGTGAATAGAGGGGGATATCTTTATGTCAATTTTTGATAATTTGTGTAAATATTGATAGATTAGTATTATTCTTAATTGGGTTAGTTCTAAGTGGAATAGTTAAATTGGAAATATTGGAAAGTGGAGTTTTGCATGTTATAGGTGCCTTGTTCAATTGTGTGCTTGCACTATGTAAGTAAAAGTAGGTGATCTTCTATATGTCGATCTCTCTTGCACTCATTTAGTGGTTGGTTTTAAGTCTTTTATAGGGATAGTTATATAAAATACCGGTGTTGGATTGATTTCTTTATTTGAATGGACTAGTTTCTGTATTAAGTTTGTGCATTGGTTGATCGTTCTGTTGTATTAGTCATTGATTTTGTTGAGTTGTTTTGAGTCAAATTGTAAGATCGTTGTGTGATTTATGGTTGGGTAACCTAGGAGGAGAAATAGAGGTCTCCCTTGGATACCACTCGAGAGTGTATCAAATTTAATTGTGAAGATTTCTTTGGGATATTGCCACTCACTACCTTATGTTTGTTGACTCATTCTTGATATCTTGTTACTATTGTTAGTTCTTTGTTGAGGAAACCCTAGTGTAAGCCTTTTTAGAGTCTTCCAGAGGATTGTTTTATTGTTGGTGAATGTTCATCATTTTATGTGCTCTTGACATGGCAAGATATTAGTATCATTAATTTGAAAGGGTTGTACGAAACTTGGTGAGACTATGATTATGTGTTTATAGCGAGATGGGTAATGCCTCGCATGGTTTGGCCTTGAGATTATTTTCTTTGTCTGTAGCGGTACAACCCTTGCCTAGGTTGGATTTATGTTAGGGGTCATAGGGAGAGTGGCTCTTCGTGGGCGCCGGCGCCTCGGATGAGGAAGGGCCAGGATAACCCGCGAAAGAGTAAGCTAAACAAGTGATAACCTAAACAATAGATTTAGGGGGTTGGGTAGTTTTAAAAACACAAGATAATAAAACATTGGATTCCTCGGCTATGCATTAGGGCTACCTTAGACTAGTGATAGACTGAGAAGGCCGTGGTCGGCATAGTCATAGTCTTGTCTTCACGAGAGACTGTTGGCTCCGCATTAGCTACCCTATGGTGTCGGCGCCTCAGTTAGGAGGAAGGGCCAGGATATCTGTAGATGGGTGCCGACGCCTCAGTTGGAGGAAGGGCTAGGAAATCCCATGAGAGCTATGCGATGACACTCTCCACTTGACACCCTCGTTGCTTTGTGTTGTTGCCTCTGGATGTTATCTCTTTGTGATGTTTCCTTGAATTCTTGTGAATTGATTCATGATTGTTAAGTGATAGTACATCGTGTTATCGTGATGAGTTCTTGGTTTTATCTTGTCATGTGATTTGTGAAAGTTGATGGTTGTTCATTGTAAGCTATGAGTTGTACTTGTTTTGTATCATGTGGTTGAGTCGGTTTGACATTCATGGTCGGGTTCACTTCCTCGTCACCTCTGAGCACGGGGGGTGAGTTACTTGTAATTCACATGGTTGGGTGGAACGTGCTCCGCACCCGTTGGGTTCCCCATCAGCGTCATGTCTTCTCAGCTTTCCGCAGTGGAGTTGTACCAGTGAGCAGTTGTACTTTATGTTCATTATTCTTGTATCAATTCCCATGTTGGGAAATTCAATGTAATTCATGTATCAAAGAAAATTGTAATGTAATATTATTTCATTGATGTAATAGTTAGGTTTAAACTGGATCTTGTTAAAAGATTTATCATGGATGTACTTATGTGATGTTTACCATACTCGCATCATGGCTATCAGTTGTTTCATGGTATATGGTTATCATAAAATAAATGGTTATGTTATATTCTTTATCTTTATTTATGTTTAGTGTTACGAAGTAACCTGTACTGACCAAGTGTATTAATGTTATGTGTTATGTTTGTAGTTTTGGTTTAATGTTGTTACATGTTACTTATTATTTAAAAAATTATTAGCGTTATGTGTGTGTTCTCACGGGGTTTTGCACGGCGGCGTTACACAAAACCACAAAGTAACATTACAAACAATGACCAAAAGAAAGGTCTAAAAGGCGAAAAGGCTGCCGAAGAGATAAACCGACTAAAAAGCTGGCAACCACAAAAAGCCGCAAAAAAACCATCAGAAAGCCAGCAGACAGTCAAACCAGGGCCCAACCACAGCTAATACATAGTCTTCAGGAACTCGTCAGCAACCACTTCTAGGTCCACCATATCCTGGCCTCCCTCCATGAAAATCTAAGTCATATTTGAGGTAGACAAGGCTTTTCTTTTCATACTTGATCTAGTGCGCCTAGAGATCCCCGCGTCCTCATCCTGGTCTTTCTCCTTATCTAAGTCAACAATCATCGCTCTGTTATGGGTTTTCTCCACTCTTTCGGTCATGGCTTTGATGATTAATGAATTATGTTTGGCTATTCTACAATTCTGATCAACAATTTTTTTCATGGTTCCTTTAATTTTATCAAGATCATTTTCAACAATATTGTCCTTTTGCATGCTATCCTTCACAAAGGTATTCTTCTCCACTTCGAGCTGTATTAGCCCAACAACTTTGGCTTCAATTTCCCCCAACTTACTATGAAGAGACAGATTTTTGGTCTTCAACTCACTGATTTCATAAAATAACCATTTAGCAGAATTAAATTGCTCCTCAGAGCATCTCTTGGCAGTTCCAATAAAGTCATAAGGGGGGTCACTATCAGAATTGACACCAAAATTCACCGACTTCGCACCTCTGGGAGGGCTACAATTCTCCTTTTGAACATTTTGAGGGGAGTGGGGGCCCTCAAGACTGACCTCGGCCGCTTTAGCAGAAACAACAGGAGAGTCTTCAGGATAAGAAACTAACTTGTTAGCCAGAGAACTAGAGCCCGCCAATATAGCATTAGGGTTAGTGCAGCCGGGAGCAGGAATAGAGCAGGCACCAGAAGGCTGGGGGGAGCAGCCAGAGGTAAGAGGGGGGGGCAGGGGAAGTGAGGAGAGCTTAACATGGCCAGAAGTAACTTTAGTCCCAAATATACTAGGCTCAATATCATCCTCATTAGGATCCGAAGGGGCTAAAGGGTTTGAGAGGATAGGAATATTCTGAAAGTGCTCATAAATGAGCCTTAAAAGACCCATGTGAAGAATCGGGTATCTTTTAGGGCTCCTATTGTGGTCTGTAAAGCTATTTCTTAGGGAACAGAGCAAAAAGAAAGGGATGGAAACATGCACCTTATGCCAGAAGTGATTGAGCAGCACGAAGTGGTATCCATAAACCCTAGTGAAGCGGTCGTCAAGAGTGATGTACTCCATAATAACCCTTAGCACTTTTCTCCATAAAGCTTTTATGGTGTCTACTTCATAGTAACTGTTCGACATCTTAACAAGTTTTTGCTTCTCCATTTCGGTCTTAGGGAACCTTATCACAGCTTCATTAGAGAATTTCCTGTCTCTAAAAAATTTATGCTCTTCAATCGGGATACCAGTAACCTCCGCAATCAAAGCTTCATCAATTTGAACTTTCCTCCCGAAGAGGAAAACCTCCCCATTGTTCCAGCTTTTCTCAAAGAAATCAGTAATCTCATCCTGAGGGCCATGGAGTTTCTCAATGAATGGAAGTAAGCCACCACTTCTTATTTTGCTCCATGCTTTAGTGTTCTTGGTGTGTGACTCGAAACTGGTGGGTTCGACTCTCTTCCGTTCCCCACCCATTTTAGAAATCTCGATGCAAATACTGTTGCAAGCAGAGAACCTATTCCAGATAGTTCCTTTGATTCGTAGGACCCACAAAGCGTGCCAAGGTAAATAATTACTCTGTCAGATACTCTCGGCCCCATGTAGTCTACTTATTTTGTAAGTCATGACTCGTACCTTCATCATTATTACAAGAAGCCGCCACTTTTCCATTCACCGCATCAAGCACCATTAAAGCTTGAACATCAGAATGGAGATCAATCCTTTTGTGCTACGTGAGGATTTTATCACTCTTAACTCCCTCGTTAGCAAAAAAATCTGCAACTGCATTCGCCTCGCGATAAGCATAAGTGATTTTAATTATGTCAAACTTACTAAGTAATAACTTAGCATCTTCAATCGGTTTAAATATTGTTTTTGTGCCGTTTGTATTGTTTTAAATATTGTTTTTGTTAGTTTTGCACCTCCAAAAGATCCATTTGAAATTTAAAATTTCATAATGGTTTCAAACTAACTCCCTTCCCACTAACCACTATCATTATGCATTTTACCTTCTTTTTTTTACCTTAAATATTTATACAAGAATGTTTTATTTCCTTATAAACATAACAAAAGAATATCAAATAAAAATGACGAGGATTTAAATTTTAGTGTTTCAAATTTGCATGTGAAATACATGTTCAAAAATATTATTATCTATATTTTTTAGTGTACTAGATATTACACTAAATGGTTTTTTAGTTTAAAACCTAAAAAATAAAAATCTATGCCTAAAAGGTAGATTTAAATGGTTGTCCATAATCAACTTGGAATAAATTAACTAGTGTAATATCTAGTTTTTAGATTTTAATACACTAACTATTGGTATTAAAATTTCTATCTACTGGGCAAAAATGCATGTTAAGGAATTATTAAATTTATGCAATTTTCTATAGATCTACTTAATATCTACCTAATATCTAGATATTACAATTTTAATAAGTTTAAAAATATTATTTTTGGAATTAATGTTTTAGTTTTTAGATTTTATTAAAAACTAGATATTTATGTTTAAAATCTATTAAAAATATTTATTTGCAATCTATGAAATTAATGTCCATTGAGATCTCTTTTTAACATAATAATTTTATTTTATTAAAATTAAATAAAATGTTGATTACAGTATAAATTTATTCCAAGTTGATTATGGACAACCATTTAAATCTACGTGGTGGTTGGGATACATTTGGCACGTCCCACATTAATATCCTACTTGCAATTTTCTCCCAACGGACTTGGATGCTATGGATAGCAGACTGGTGGGTACAGGCTAATAACAAAACAATTAGCCACAGGTCTGTCAATTGTGGCCTCCATAGCATTTTACTGTGTTTAATAATTCTAAGCATTTTGAATAATTTTTAAAAAAATGTTTTAATTTTATTTTAATTTTTTGTATTTATAGGTTTTATTATTTTTAAAAAAGTTAATATTATCTTATTTAGTAATTTTATTTATATTTGTTGCAACACTAAATCTTATATAACTCATTCTTAAAATTTATATTATATTAAAATAGTAAAAGTAGTATTAAGTATTTAGTATTAATTGATATAAAGTTTTGCATTGTATAAATCCTTAAATTATTTTAGATAATAGTATTTAGTGTTGCAACAAATATATTATACTTCTTTAAAAGTTTAAATATAATCACATATTAAACTTATTAAGATAATAGTAATAGTATAGTTCTTATAATTCTTATAAATTTAATACTTATAATTCCTTTATAAACTAAGAATATAAAAGAAAAACTAGTTAGAATAAAAATTTAAATGATTTAAGTATTTTTTATAAAAGATACACTTAATTTATAAGAATTAAACCAATTTATTTAATAGTTTAATATTCAAATATTTAATTATAATTATAATTCTTTTAATTTATATCTAATAATATTTATAATAAAATGTGTTAAATTATAAAAAAATTATACTTAATTTAAACTTTAAAATACTTTTAAAAAATTATATAAATTAAATTTAAATCGTTTCTAAATAATATAAAACACATTATGTTTTTTTTTACTTTAAGTCAAATAAAACTATTTTAACGATTTTTAATTAATCCTTTATATAATAAAACTAATATTTTTAATTTCACAATTATTTTTTATTTTTTTTTGTTAAGTCAAAATAATTTATTAAAACTCAATAATTAAATTAAATTAAATTAAATTAAATTACAAAAGATTTACTGTGTTTAATTATACCATGTTCTTAAATTTAATTTAGTAAAATGCTGACTAACTTATCCCGTAATGTGGAATTCTTGAATTGAAGGGTCTTGGGACTTGGGTGATGGGACGGTCGCGGTAGAATGGCAAGACCTATAAGTAAGAAGTATGGAAGCAAATCATAGACACAGTGGGGTACAAACCATACTTGAGGCTTAGGGTTTGCAGCGTGCTGACCATGGAGATGGCCATCGATTTAAGGTATGCACATAGCCCCAATTAATACCAAATGCTGGTGGGGTAGGTATGCCAGAAGAGTATGGTCAAGGGCATGGAAACTCTGTCATGTCTATAGGGTGACAATTTACCTTTACCCATTACATCGATGGCCATCCGTATCCATCGACATATCAGCCGTGTATTCACGTTCACCAATTTCGCCTTAAGGTATTTCGCGGTGGTACCGCGGTATGACCTATTAGTGCCAATCCACGCCATACTTTCCCCCATTTACTGCCTTATGTCTTTTTTTATCTTCTTTAAATTTCATTTTAAAAATGTAATGTTTGTATAAATTTTATTTTTAATATGTAATTTTTTTTATATTTAATTTCATTAATTAATAATTAAAGATTAGTTAATGTTATTTATTTTTTATATAATAGTTGTTTTTTTTAAATAATTATTTTTTAATAATGTTTAAGATTTTATTTTGTAAATAAGAAATAAAGAATAATTAATATAGATTGTACAAATATCTTAATCATTTTATTTATTATACATAATACATAATTTTAATCTTTTAAATTATTTTATTTAAAGAGTATTTTTATTTATTTAAAAGTTATTTTTATTTTTTTATTTTATCAATATGTGCAATAATATTGAAAAGTAATGATTTTTTGCCGAAGATTTAAAGTGCTTGTGTTGGGAGGTAAGATAATTTTATGGAATTAGGTAATTATTTTACCCAAAAATATTTTTATGTGAAAAGGCAAATGAATCAATTTTTACCAAAGGGTTATAAAAGGGATAATTATTTTTACCTGAAGAGCATATTGAAGATACATACAAGTAAAAAGTGAAGTGATTTTTTCCAAGGAAAGAAGACTATTATTGAATTAATTTTCACAAAGACGAGGATTAAAGATTAAAATATTTAATTTGCCAAAAGGCAACTAATTAAATATTTTATTTTTTTCTGAAGTGCTGCACCTAAAGCAAGAGTTGTACCCGTATTTATAGCCCAAAATAGTCATTAAAAATCAAAATCTTAAAATTAAAACTTAAAACAAAATAGCTTAAAAACTAAAAAATTCAAAACATCATAATACATACCTGCACAAAAGAATGAAAGGAAGAAATTAGAATGAACGTATGAGTAATGATAATACCTAAATTTTTGAAAGTTTGCAGACCCACACAATAATGAAAATCCAAACATGAATGAAATTTAGTGTCTACATAAAACTTAGATTCATACTATAAAACTATAATTATATTAACAAATAATTAACATACAAAAGTTACATTATGCCAAGAACATTTATTTAAATCTAGATTGAAAAATATATAAAGGTGAAAATTTGATAATTAGAATAATTTAAAGTATTTATTGATTTTTATTTTACAGTTCATGAATATCAATGTTTTCTCTCATAACATTCTATTCATCATCAACCCTTTGAAATTACACAATTCAATTAAAAACTAATTTATAAATTGTAAAATAAAAATTGATATTGCATCCAAAAATATCTAATTTTAGTTATAATTTATAGTAACTTAAAAATAAAGAATTTATAAAAATATTATTAAATTTATGAAAAATAAATAAATAAAAATTCATATATAAAAAAATCAATAAATATTTTGTAATTAAAATATATTAAAATCAATTTTTTAAAATAAAAAAAACTACATATATTTAATTTTAGTTATAATTTATATTAATAAAAAAATTATAAAAAAATTTAAAAAATACTAAAAAATTCATATAAATAAAAAATCAATAAATATTTAATAATAAAAATATATTAAAATCATTTAAAAAAAATAAAAATAAACTACATATATTTAATTTATATTAACTAAAAATAAAAAAGTTATAAAAATATTACTCCAAATGGCAGGCGGAAGGGGATGAATTAAACTAAAATTCAAACTCAATAAAATCTACCCCCGTAAGTTGATTCAAAAACTGTTAGCGGCAGGTCCGTCAGCATGGCATGGCATCGATGCCCATCAACCCATCGGTGCAAATTGTGGCCTCCATAGCCAGTGCCTCCACGGACCACGTAGTACTGGCTGTGAGGAGGAGAAAATAGGTGAGATTCATGTAACCACGTTTCTTTGAGGCATTTCGTCCATAATTTGTGCCCTCTCCGTAGCTTTTAGGCTTGATGATCTCAGACTTTGAGGTGTCCACTGCCTCAGTGCTAGGCGCCCATACATGCCACAAAAACTCTCAAGGAGTCTCTGAATCCTCCCCTCTGAAGAGCAAACCACCTTTTTTACCCATCTTTATTTCGCCTCTCTCTATTTTCTCCCTTTTCATTGCTCGCATCTCGAAGACTTTTCTCTTTCACGTGAATCTCCTCAGATGTAAATATTCTATCTATTGTGCTTTGATGGGCATCCTTAACTATATTCCAAAGCTCTCTTTTTGGCTCAGACGGGAGGAACAACAACGTGGTGATGGACTCTCATTTCACTCCTACTCCTTCCTACGTCCCTTTCTCCCCCATTTCTTCTCAACGCCTCATGTGCATCCTTGAAGGAATTTGCGACTGTGGCATCAGACGTAACTCCCTAACACTTCTCTGTCCTTTTTGAAACTTGTCCATCTCGTATGCTTTGATGGTACTCTGTAACATGTAGAAACTCTCACATTGGCGCAGCCGGGGATGTGGTCCGCAAATGTAGTAGAATCTGGCAGCATACCCACCAATTGACAATACGATCCTGAAATGGTGCATTTCAAAGTTAATATTGTTCTACTCTTGAGAGTAGGTACTCATAAGAGCGATACAATAGTAATATTATTTAAAAATAAATAGCTTGGAAGAAAAACAAAAAAATGGAAGTCTTGCTGGCACGTTATCCCCCACCATCTCCTTTGTAAACAAAGAAGAAATAATCTAAAAGCAAGAAAAGAGGAATCTTCGACTACAAACCAAAAAGAGAAAAATAAAACTTTTAGAAGCCTTTAAATATATAAAAGGAAAATACAAGATGATACATTTTTGAGTATGGGAGGGCATGATATAAGTGAGATTCTCTTGAAATATAATTTTAGTGACATTTTCTTAAAATATAATTAAAGATAGAGAAAAGAAAAAGGGGAGATTTATTTATATATAATATATTTTATTTAAAGAATGTCATATTATTATCAAAATTTCATTAATTATTACATTATAATATTTGTATATAATAAAATATAAATAATTTATTTATTAAAGAAAATTAAATCAAGTTTCTTTTATACTATTGAACTAGTACACGAATTGATTCGAGAAAGAATAATTTATGAATGTTTATTTATCCAGTTATATCCATCACAAAAATTCTACATTTCTTATCTATAATGGATTAATGATTTAAATATAATATAATTGTATATAAAACTAGCATACATATATTAAATATTAATATATATAAAATATGCTGAGAGTTATTTTTTAATTTTCTTTTTTGATTGATTTATCTTTATAATTGAAAAATTATTTATTTATTTATTTATTTGTTTGTTCATTTAGTTTATGCAAATATTTGAATTATTTTTATTATTTATTTATTTATTTATTCTTTTTGTTTCATCAAATATTTTTGATATGATTTTTTTTCATCAAATCTCTTTGATTTGATTTTTTTAAATCAAAACTCTAATCATAAAATTTTCATCATTTTTTCTCTAATCAAAACTCTAATCCTAACTATTTTAAATTGTAACCATTTTAAAATAATATTTAAGTTTTTCTTTAAAAGATAAGAACATAAGATTTAAGAGTGGATATAGACTTGCATGTCATTTGAATGTCAGTTTCTAGTTGAATAGTTTTTCCTTACATTGATGTTTTTTGGTGGATGCATTGTAATACGCCTCTAAAAACTATATGTTAATGATAATTTTTAATAAATATATCAATATTAATGCTTAATAAGGATAGTTTTGATTTCTTAAATATTTTATTAATAATGAAATTATATAAAAAGTATAATTATATGATAATCTTAATATTACATAATCTATATTTAAATAATGTTTAATAATAGAATTTTTAATCTTAAATGATAGTTAAATGTAAATAATATATATTAATTTAATCTTTGCTATTTTTAAATTGATTTTAATTTTTTAATATTTATTAAATATTATATTATTTATAATTGCATAATTTATTATGATTTTTGTTTTAAGAAAATATAATCCAAACTTAATTTTGTTTTGGAGAACTTTTAGAAAAAAGGCTAAATTAATTAAAGACATTCATAAAAGCATCATTAATCTTCTTAAAAGTATTAATTTTTTTAAACATCCATAAATTAGTATTTCAAATAATGAAAAATTATATTAAGCATGATCAATTTATTTTTATAAAAATTCCATGCAATATTTTTTTTTTGCTTGTTGAATCACTACCAAGGGGCCCAACAATAGTCCATAAGTAGCACACGATAGGAAACCGGAAACTAGATTTGCGTAGCCAAAGATCACCTCACGGATTTTTGGTAGCACACACCTCTAGTATGAAACTTGATTCACAAGTAGCACATGCCTCTAGCATGATCATACACCACGCTTGATCATAGGATTGCCAAGATCACCTGTGATTCACGAGTAGCGACCTCTAGTATGAAACTTGATTCACAAGTAGCACATGCCTCTAGCATGATCATACACCACTCTAGTATGAAACTTGATTCACAAGTAGCACATGCCTCTAGCATGATCATACACCATGTTTGATCATAGGAAACTGGATTCATGATTATCATACACCACATTTTCCAAGATCAACCACCACTTTATTTATCTTTGAACCAAGTTGAGACTAAACCGTATACACCAGGTCTAGGTGGGGATTTGAACCTTGGTTGCCCCCACAAATAGGACAACCATCTCACCATACACCAACAAGTGGTCCCCAAAATTTCATGCAATATTATTCCTTCAACTAAATTCTTGTTTGATGTACTTATTTCTCTAGACAAGATTCATGTTGTGATCATTTACTATTAAAAAATCCTAGTATAAATAAATTGTGCAATATCACTTCAACACTAAAACTTGCTACATTTTATGGATGTAATATATTTTAACTCTCTTTAAAAATTATTAATAAAAGATGAGTTCTAAAATACCTTAATGTATTCTATAATATATTTCTCAAATATTTTTTCTTTCTTTATATGTGTTCTTTTATTCCTTAAGGGTTAGAGCTAAACAATTATATTATTATAAAAAAAAATTAATAATAGTATATAGTTTAGAAAATTAGATAATAAATATTTATTTCTTCACATGGATTATTCATATATTTTGAATTGTAATTAATTAATCATGTTCTATCATTAAATATTTTGATTAATTATATCAATCAAAAAGACAAGTAAAACAAATCCCTTTAAAACTATTTACAATGAATAAGTGTGAATTATATGTTTGATCAAACTAATATAATACTACATTCAATGGGTGTGTGATACTGGATAAATGTACATGGCTTATGAACCTAATTTATAATTATTAAAATACTTTGAGTACAATTAATAGTGTCAATTATGTATGATTATTTTTCCTCATTAATTTTCTCATCACACATAAATAAACTAGGGTAAATTAATGGAAAGTGTAATAAGTACCTAGTGTATATCAATTAATTAATATTTAGCCGATAGGCTATTTGTGTCAACTTTGGCTAAAATTTTTGCCAGCCTCATTGTTTTTTAGCTTCTCTAGCATTGGGGAAAGCTTGGCCAATGGGTTATAGTGTGGTCGGATTTTTTGTCAGCCCTATCAGTTTAAGGTGTTGGATTTGGGTCTTTGTTGCCATGTAAAAGGTGGCTAGCATTTGGTATGAGGATAGAGGAGTCTGACAAAATGATCGAAGTGTAGATCAGGCCAATGAAATGTAATTAGCATTGATTGTTGTATGGTTTTCGTGTAGCGGTGATGGTGCAAGTACCATCTATTTTAAAGTCTTGGAAAATAAAATGAATGCTTTTTCAGTTATTGATAATGTATTCTTTGGTGTCATTGTGATGGTTTTTGTTATTGTTGAATGTAGCAGTGAGTGCAAAGGGCAAGTTTCTATGAAGGTGCAAGTGTGTTGAATGACTTTGCAATTTCTATGAAGGTGGTTAAAGGTTTTTTTTTTTTTGTTGCATGCGTCGATGGTTGCAAATGGTGAGGGTTGTGATAATTTTGTGGTCTTGTTTGGTAGGCTGTTGAGAAAGAATGGAGGAAAGAGAAAGCAAGTGGGAAGAGATGTTATTGAAGGAAGCGAGTAGAGGTGCATCTCATCTGGGTTATTCTTGAAAGAAATATTGTTTCATTGTGTCAATTGTTGTTGGAAAGACTGTATAGTTTTGTGGATTTTGGCATGTCAGTGATTGTTGTTTATATTTTTCCATTTATGGTTTTGGTTCTATGTGAATGGTTGGAAAATAGTTAATCTACTGTGTGTTTAGTGAATGTTGAAATTAAGATTTCTTGTGTTTTGTGGGTTTTCCCTAGAAGATTTTTTTTTTTGTGTAAATGTTATCTGAGAAGGATAGCAATGTGTACATGTAAACTATAAAATAAAACTCAAGACAATAAGCATCTTGTGTAAATGGCTAGAAAATAGTTAATGTGTCATGTTTTTGGTGAATTACCCCATCTGGGTTATGGTTGAAACTAATATTGATTAATTTAGGGTTGGCATTTTCATGGTGAAGATTTTGAGTCATTATGTTACTGGGAGCTTTCTGTGTTTTGTGGGTTTTGTATCTGAGGCACTGTTGGAAGCTGTGTTTTTGTTTCTATTTAGAATAAGTCACAGATAGTTGTAAATTTTGAATTGTGTATGCATATATGCATAGAAGTCTAAGAGGCAACTAAATATCTACACACATATGTACGAGGAAGTTGTATAGGATAGGGAAATGTCAATTGCATGCATGTGTATTTATGTATATGCATATGCAAATAGAGACATATTTACAACTATATATGAGAGCAGGTGTAGATAGCAATACTTTGTTCGCAGTGATATTGTTTGATTTATGGTTCAGGTTTTGTGGGTATGTTTTTCTATGCATTTGGCACTCTCATTTTTTAGTGTTTTGCGGGTTTGGCCATCTGGGTAAATGTGGATAAAAATATTGTTTCCTTCACATGTTTTGTTTTGTGGTGATGGTTGGAATGTAGTAAAATAGTTAATGTTATGTACTCCATGTTGTTTTGCATAAGGGATTGTTCACTGTTGTTGTTTGCCTTAGGCTAAAGTGTTATATTTATGGCTTCCATTTATCGTTGGTCTTGTTAGGACCATCACCAGTACATGCAAAGCATACATCAATTAATGTTGATGTGAACCAGCATTTAATTTCTACATTGTTCTCTATCTATGTGGCCTAGAAAATGCCACCTTATTCCCAAAGCAACCAACAGCTGCCTCCACCACCCTTTTCACAGGAATTGGAAGGCCCAAAAACTAGGAGGCTGAGTGAAATTATGAGAAAACTTATAATTTATATATGTATACAAATGTGTGTATATATACATATATATATATACAAACCTTGAATAAATCAATAATGGTTTCAATGGTGGCCTAGATGGGGGAACTCACCAAAAAACACATATTTGGGTTTTCCAATTAGCTGGCAATTTGTCATCTTCACATCTAGGGATAGTATGACAATTTTCCTAGAATGAAATGAAGATTAAATACTACATTGCACAAAACACAAAATAGTGTCCACCCACCTTCACAGAAGCTACACAAAACTTAATCCAACTTACACCCTCACAAAAGCTAACCCTGCTCGCTCTCAACTCCCATAGCAAGTATAGCAACAAAAGACACCAAACAATGCCCCAATGAAAATTTACCAACATTCATTTTGTTCCCCGAGGCATTAAAGGGAAGATGTTATTAAAAGCATACATCAATTAATGTTGATGCGAACTAGTATTTAATTTCTGCAACATTCTCTATCCACGTGACCTAGAAAATATCGCCCTATTCCCAAAGCAACCAACAATTGCCTCCACCACCTTTTTCATAGGAATTGGAAGGCCAAAAACTAGGAGGCCGTGCAAAATTCTGAGTGAACTTATAAGCTATCTACCACTATATCTGTAAATGTGTGTGTGTGTATATATATTTGTATACAAATGTGTATATATATATATATGTATATATATTATATATATGCATATATATACACATTTCATATACATATATACATATATTTGTATGTGTATATATATACGTATATATATAGATATATATATGTATGTATGTATGTGTATATATTTATACAAATGTGTATATACCTATATATATATGTACATATATTCTAAGCAAAGTTATAAGCTATCCGCCACTATATCTATATATGTGTATATATATATCTATATGTATATGTGTATATGTATATCTGTATGTATATGTGTATATGTATACAAATGTGTATATATATGTATATATATATGCATATATTCTAAGAAAACTTATAAGCTATTCACCACTATATTTGTATATGTGTATATCAAATGTGTATGTGTATATATATACAAGTGTGTATATCAAATGTGTATATGTATATATATACAAATATGCATATATATATACCAGTAGAACTAACGAAAATCCTAGCCAAACTATAGTCCATCCGTCAAGTGTGCCCTGGTGCCGAAAAAAGAGGGAAAAATGCTAAGGCTTACAAAAATTCCCAGTACAGTTGACACAAGTACAACCTAAGGTATGGAACAATAATCAATAATACCTAATGTAACTAAACATAGCATGGACAATATTAATTATTTTATTCTGTTCCAACCATATCGAGATAACGAAAGGCATAAATCAAATAACGTTAGGCTAATGCAGAAAACAACAATGAACAATTCCTTATGAAAAATAATATGACCATAATACAAACCCTATATGAATCAATATTGGTTGCAATGGTAGGCAAGATGGAAAGAGACCGATGGAAAACTTAAATATATATAAATATATGAATATATGTACACATATATATAATTAAATTGTATTATTTTCCAACCATAAGTAGAAAACCAAAGCGATGAATAAAACAACAATGGTTTCAATAACCAACCAAATGCAAAGATATAAGAATTGACCAAGACTCCATAAACTTAACAATTTTAATCTTGCATATATATATTGATATTTGTAAGAAAAATAAAAGGATTTAATCAAACAACAATGGTTTCAATAGCCACCCAAATGCAGAAATATAAGAATTAACCAAAACTCCATAACCTTAACAGAAACATATTTACAACTATATATATGAGCAGGTGTAGATAAAAATACTTTTTTTGCAATAGATATGTATATATGTGTGTGTGTGTGTGTGTGTGTATAGATGTATATATGTATATAGCCATAAAGAGAGAGATTGATCAGAACTTGAAATATATTTGTTGTATTCTATTATAACCATAAGTAGAAAATGAAAAGTATAAATGAAACAATAGTGCTTTCAGTGGCTGACTACAAGGAGCAAGCCACAATATAACCTAAGCTATGCAATAACAATGAACAAGAACTGCATAGCCTCAACAATTTTACCTTGTTGCAAAAGTAGCCACAAAGCACAAATATCAAACACAAAGCATACAAGAATATATGTGTATATATGTGTGTGTGTGTGTGTGTGTGTGTGTGTGTGTGTGTGTGTGTGTGTGTGTGTCTATATATGTATATATAGGCATATATGTGTATATATGTATAGCCATAGAGAGAGACTTGCCAAAAATTGAAACATATATAAATATATGTATATATGTAGACATATATATAATTATTTTTCTCTATTCCATCCATGCCTAGAAAATGAATGCCATGAATCAAACATCAGTGCTTTCAATACATAGCTACATGCAAAAAGGAACAATTTATAGTTTGAGCTATACAATATGATTCAACCAAAACTCCATAACGTTAAGAATTCTAATGTTACATATATATATTGATATTCAAATATATTGTGTATAGCCTAAGGCATAAAATAGTAATCAATCATACCCACTGTAACCAAACATAGAATCAACAACTTTAATTATTTTATTGTGTTCCAACCAAAACAAAAAATGAAAGTGATAAATCAAACAACATTGCTTTGTACAACCATCCATATGCAAAAAGCCATAATATAGACTAAGCTATACAATAATAATTGACAAAAACTCCATATCCTCTGCAATTTAATTCCATTACAAACATGGGCACCAAATGTATGTATATATGTATATACATATATGTTTATATATGTGTGTACATATATGTTTATATATGTGTGTACATATATGTTTAAATATATGTGTGTACATCTATATGTGTGTGTTTTTGTGTGTGTGTGTATATATATGTATATGTGTATGTAAAAATGATATAAATATATATTGTTGTATGGTTTTCGTGTAGTGGTGATGGTGCAAGTACCATCTATTTTAAAGTCCTTGGAAAAAAAAATTAATGTTTGTCTAATTATCTATAACGTATTCTTTGGTGTCATTGTGAGGGTTTTTGTTATTGTTGAAGGTAGTAGTGAGTGTGGAAGGAAAGTTTTTGTGAAGGTGCAAGTGCATCAAATGGCTATGCAATTTCTATGGAGCTGATTGAAGGTTATTTTTTGTGTTTTTTGCATGCATTGATGGTTGCAAATGGTGAGGGTTGTGATAATTTTGTGGTCTTGTTTAGCAGGTTGTTGAGAAAGAATAGAGGAAAGAGAAAGCAAGTAGAAAGGGGTGTTACTGAAGGAACCGAGTAGATATGCACCTCATTTGGGTTATTCTTGAAAGAAATATTATTTCATTTTGTCCAATGTTTGTATGTATATATATATATATATATATGTATGTATATATATATGTACATATGTATCTATATATGTGTGTGTGTGTGTGTGTGTTTGTGTGTGTGTGCATGTGTCTATGTGTGTGTGTATATGTATATGTGTATGTAAAAATGATATATATATATACATATATATATAATATCAAACACACAATGAACATGGTTATAGTTTGGCTTGGATTTTTCTTCAACCCTCCTGGTTTAAGTTACTGGACTTGGGACTCCACAGCCATATCAAAGGTGGCGGTCATTTTCTGTGATAATAGCTAGAAGTCTGGAAAAATTAGAGAAGTGTAGGGGAGGCTAGCGAAATGTCATTAGCATTGATTGTTGTATTGTTCCTATGTAGTGGTGATGGTGTAAGTAACATCTATTTTAAAGTTCTTAGAAAACAAAACAAATTCCTATACACTTATCGATGTTGTATTGTTCAGTGTCATTTTTAGGTTTATGTTGTTGCTGAAGGTGGGTATGAGCATAGAGGGCAGTCTTTTGTGAAGTTGCAAGTGCATTGAATGCTATGCAATTTTTGTGAAGGTTTTTGAAGGTTTTCTTGTATTTTTTTCTATGTATTGATGGTTCCAAAAGGTGTGGTTTTTGATATTTATGTGGTGTACTTTTAACGAAAACCATCAAAATAGACCCACAAAAAAAAATCATAGTATGGAATCCATGCAAAAGCACGCACACAAAATGTGAACCATAAATCAAACAAGGTATTTGGAACAATGAAGAGTACCTTATGGAAAATCAAGCAATATAATTGTAAATCACAAACCAAATAATATCCCTGAGGGTTTCTTCCACATGCAACTCTTCCTACTTATTTCAAACAGACATCTTCTTGTAAACTTGCTTGCACAAAAATAGGAAAAATATTATCATAGGTGAGACATTTCTTTTGGATATATGTGTATATATATACATATATATATATTGATCAATTAATAAAAGGGAGAACATTTAAATTGGGGTGGAAGCGAAAGTTGATATCTTTTGCTTTCTCAACACAACTTTGTAAAAATAAACTATGCAATGCTATATACGAAAGCATGTAGCAACTATGGCCTTTGACTTTTCGATAGCCATTGGGAGAGGAAAAAAATTTGGGAGGCTAAAAAAAATTTCGTCTGGACTTATAGCCCATCTTCTTGTTGAGCTCCCTGGAAAAAAAAAAGGGGGCACAATATTATCATAGAGGACACTTTTCTTTTGCATTTCAAACCATCTGCTTCTACAAAAGAAGTCAAAATACCCCCCACACACCTTCATAGAAGCTATACACAACTTGATCCAGCTTGCAACCCCACATAAGCTTTCTATTGTCCCTCTTGGCCCTCATACCAAGTATGGCAATAGAACGACACCAAACAATGCCTTATTGAAAATTATCCAAACATTTGTTTTCTCCCCCGCGGTGTTAATAGGGAAGTTGTTATTACGATGTCCCCCAATACATGCAAAGCATACAATATATGTAACTATATCTATAAATGCATATAGATATATATGTATGTATATATGTTTATGTATATCTCTATAGATATATGTATATGTGTATATACATATTTATATATATGTGTATATATATGTTTGTATATATATGTGTGTGTGTATTTATATGTATATGTATATATGTGTGTATATATTCTAGATCTATATCTATATATGCATAGATGCATATATATGTAACTATATCTATGTATGTATACAAATTATGGATAAAAATAATACCAAGCTTCAAATTCTATTGATTGAAAAAATTCATATTACATACAAATATGCATTCATATTTCTGATCATCCAGATCGCACGAAGCGCAGGAGAGAGCATACGTCTGATATGCTAAACTTGGGACTCTTACTTGACTCCAGACTCCAATCCTAGACAAACCTTGCTGAGAATGAGGTGTCCTCAACAATTTATAGGAGAGGCTAAGCTTGTAACCTCATGGCATAGTACAATTAATTTGGAATTCGTCCATATGTTTGTGACACACATCCCATTACCTACCACACTATGGAGTAGACAGCTATTAGGCAGTCTGTCATGAGCACTAACATAGTGGAGAATAAAAAATCACTTTTAGGACACCCTTAAGTGGCTACAGGGATCTTGCTTTTTCAAACAGGGTTGCATCCTGTTGTCACGTCTTAACGTGGGTGACATCACGACACAGAAAAGCCCATGTGATAACTACTCAAAAAGGTACCGGATCTAGTAATTCATCAGGTAACTCTTGGTAGACTCTTGCCCAATCTTCATGCCTTGGGTTAAAAGCATAGTCTATTTGGACCACAAAGTTTTGGGAATATGCTTGGTCCAACTCAACTCTTCTGGCAAGCAATGTTGGTTTTAGCTTTAT
>VDFB02193867.1:705996248-706212239 GCA_007258455.2 Sequoia sempervirens | reverse complement strand
AAAACTTAGTAGTTTAGAAACTACATTCAATTTTCCATAGATTCTATTCTTACATATTTTTGAAATAATATAGATAACTTATTCAAATTTTTATGTCAAGTTGCCTAACTCTGATTTTTCTAAATTTTCATTGCCACTTAAGGGCCTATTTTTTCCATGATAATCCTGCACATACCCATCTACAATATCATTAAAACAAGTAATATAAGAAATTCACATTTACAAATGTCTCCATAAATAATTTTAAAAACAATCTATATTCATTCAACACAGTCAACCTAGAACATGCGCTCATGATGAATTTGGTGAACACTTGCATCAATCTTCCATATATGAAAAGAAATAAAACTTATTTATTCGATTTTTTGATAATCACCACACTATACTCCACACTTTTTTGCTATTCTTGGAGGCCATAGCCCAACCATAATGTTGCAATTGATAAAGTAATGTGTTATAAATAGCCTTTTAGAATAACGACAATCACTACAAAACCAGTAACATACATCTACACATATATACATGTATACACACAGACACACACATATATATGCGCATACAAAAATCCACATACATAGAGAGATATACACATATAGATATACATATGTCCATCCATAGCACACTATATTTCAAATACACATACATATATAGATCTAGATATATATACATAGAAAATATCCACATACATACACACATATATACATATATACATATAGATATACATACATATACACATTTTTATACATATATAGATATAGATCTAGAATATATACACACATAAATACATATATAACAAAAATTCGCATACATACACACTTATATACATATATACATATATATACATACACAGACATATATATATAAACATGTATATACACATATATAGATATCTATAGAGATATACATATAAATATATACATACATATATACATTTGTATGCATATATAGATATAGTTACATATATTGTATGCTTTGCATGTATTGGGGGACATCATAATAACAACTGCCCTATTAACACTCTGGGGGAGAAAACGAATGTTTGGCTAATTTTCAATAAGGCATTGTTTGGTGTCATTTTGCTGCTATACCTGGTATGAGTGCCAAGAGGGATGATAGAAAAATTATGTGGGGCTACAAGCTAGATCAAGTTGTGTATAGCTTCTGCGAAGGTGGATGGGGGGTATTTTGACTTCTTTTGCAGAAGCAGATGGTTTGAAATAAAAAAAGAAAAGTGTCCTATGTGATAATATTGTGCCCCCCCTTTTTTTTTCCAGGGAAGTTAGCAAGAAGATGGGCTACAAGTACAAACATAATTTTTGTTAGCCTCCCAATTTTTTTTCCTCTCCCAATGGCTATGGGAAGTTAGCGGCCATAGTTGTTGCATACTTTTGGGTATAGCGTTGCATAGTTCTTCTTTTTCTTTCATTTTTTGACAAAGCTATGTTGAGAAAGTAGTATATTTTAACTTTCATTTCCCACTTCTAATCTGCATGTCTTCCTTTTTCATTAATTGATCAATATATATATGTATATATATACACATATATCCAAAAGAAATGTCTCACCTATGATAATATTTTTCCTATTTTTGTGCAAGCAAGTTTGCGAGAAGATGTCTGTTTGAAACAAGTAGGAAGAGTTACATGTGGAAGAAACCCTCAGGTATATTATTTGGTTTGTGGTTGACAATTATATTGCTTGATTTTCCATAAAGTACTCTTCATTGTTCCAAATACCTTGTTTGATTTATGGTTCACATTTTGTGTGCATGCTTTTGCATGGATTCCATACTATGATTTTTTTTGTGTGGGTCTATTTTTATGGTTTCCGTTAAAAGTACACCACATAAATATATAAAACCACACCTTTTGGAACCATCAATACATAGAAAAAAACACAAGATAACCTTCAACAACCTTCACAAAAATTGCATAGCATTCAATGCACTTGTAGCTTCACAAAAGACTGCCCTCTATGCTCATACCCACCTTCAGCAACAACATAAACCTAAAAATGACACTGAACAATACAACATCGATAAGTGTATAGGAATTTGTTTTGTTTTCTAAGGACTTTAAAATAGATGTTACTTACACCATCACCACTACATAGGAACAATACAACAATCAATGCTAATGACATTTCGCTGGCCTCCCCTACACTTCTCTATTTTTTCCAGACTTCTCTATTATCACAAAAAACAACCGCCACCTTTGATACAGCTATGGAGTCCCAAGTCCAGTAACTTAAACCAGGAGGGTTGAAGAAAAATCCAAGCCAAACTATAACCATGTTCATTGTGTATTTGATATTATATATATATGTATATATATATCATTTTTACATACACATATACATATACACACACACATAGACACATGCACACACACACACAAACACACACACACACACATATATAGATACATACATATATACATACATACATATATATATATATATATATATATATATATATATATATATATATATATATATATATATACATACAAACATTGGACAAAATGAAATAATATTTCTTTCAAGAATAACCCAAATGAGATGCATCTCTACCCGGTTCCTTCAATAACACCCCTTTCCACTTGCTTTCTCTTTCCTCTATTCTTTCTCAACAACCTGCTAAACAAGACCAAAAAATTATCACAACCCTCACCATTTGCAACCATCAACGCATGCAAAAAACACAAAAAATAACCTTCAATCAGCTCCATAGAAATTGCATAGCCATTTGATGCACTTGCACCTTCACATAAACTTTCTTTCCACACTCACTGCTACCTTCAACAATAACAAAAACCCTCACAATGACACCAAAGAATACGTTATCGATAATTGGATAGACATTAATTTTTTTTTCCAAGGACTTTAAAACAGATGGTACTTGCACCATCACCACTACACGGAAACCATACAACAATATATATTTATATCATTTTTACATAAACATATACATATATATACACACAGACACACACATATATATGTACACACATATATAAACATATATGTATATACATATATACATACATTTGGTGCCCATGTTTGTAATGGAATTAAATTGCAGAGGATATGGAGTTTTTGTCAATTATTATTGTATAGCTCAGCCTATATTGTGGCTTTCTGCATGTGGATGGTTGTACAAAGCAATGTTGTTTGATTTATCACTTTCATTTTTTGTTTTGGTTGGAACACAATAAAATAATTAAAGTTGTTGATTCTATGTTTGGTTACAGTGGGTATCATTGATTACTATTTTATGCCTTAGGCTATACACAATATATTTGAATATCAATATATATATGTAACATTAGAATTCTTAACATTATGGAGTTTTGGTTGAATCATATTGTATAGCTCAAACTATATTGTTCCTTTTTGCATTTAGCTACGTATTGAAAGCACTGATGTTTGATTCATGGCATTCATTTTCTAGGCATGGATGGAATAGAGAAAAATAATTATATATGTCTACATATATACATATATTTATATATGTTTCAATTTTTGGCAAGTCTCTCTCTATGGCTATACATATATACACATATATGTCTATATATACATATATAGACACACACACACACACACACACACACACACACACACACACACACACACACACACACACACACATATTCATATATATTCTTGTATGGTTTGTGTTTGATATTTGTGCTTTGTGGCTACTTTTGTAACAAGGTAAAATTGTTGAGGCTATGTAGTTCTTGTTCATTGTTATTGCATAGCTTAGGCTATATTGTGGCTTGCTCCTTGTAGTCTGTCACTGAAAGCACTATTTTTTCATTTATACCTTTCATTTTCTACTTATGGTTATAATAGAATACAACAAATATATTTCAAGTTCTGATCAATCTCTCTTTATGGCTATATACATATATACATCTATACACACACACACAGACACACACACACACACACACACACACACACACACACACACACACACACACACACACATATACATATCTATTGCAAACAAAGTATTTTTTATCTACACCTGCTCATATATATAGTTGTAAATATGTTTCTATTAAGGTTATGGAGTTTTGGTTAATTCTTATATTTCTGCATTTGGGTGGCTATTGAAACCATTGTTGTTTGATTAAATCCTTTTATTTTTTCTTACAAATATCAATATATATATGCAAGATTAAAATTGTTAAGTTTATGGAGTCTTGGTCAATTCTTATACCTCTACATTTGGTTGGCTATTGAAACCATTGTTGTTTTATTCATCACTTTGGTTTTCTACTTATGGCTCAAAAATAATACAATTTAATTATATATATGTGTACATATATTCATATATTTATATATATTTCAGCTTTCCATCAGTCTCTTTCCATCTTGCCTACCATTGCAACCAATATTGATTCATATAGGGTTTGTGTTATGGTCATATTATTTTGCATAAGGAATTGTTCATTGTTGTTTTCTGCATTAGCCTAACATTATTTGATTTATGCCTTTCGTTATCTCGATATGGTTGGAACAGAATAAAATAATTAATATTGTCCATGCTATGTTTAGTTACATCAAGTATTATTGATTATTGTTCCCTACCTTAGGTTGTACTTGTGTCAACTTTACTAGGAATTTTTGTCATCCTTAGCATTTTTCCCTCTTTTTTCGGCACTAGGGCACACTTGACGGATGGACTATAGATTGGCTGGGATTTTCGTTAGTCCTACTGGTATATATATGCATATTTGTATATATATACATATACACATTTGATATACACACTTGTATATATATATACATATACACATTTGATATACACATATACAAATATAGTGGTGAATAGCTTATAATTTTTCTCATAATATATGCATATATATATACATATATATACACATTTGTATACATATATACATATACATACAGATATATATATACACATATATAGATATAGTGGCGGATAGCTTATAACTTTGCTTAGAATATATGTACATATATATATATACAGATATATACACATTTGTATAAATATATACACATACATACATACATATATATATATATATCTATATATATACGTATATATATACACATACAAATATATGTATATATATGTATATATGTATACAAAATGTGTATATATATGCATATATATAATATATACATATATATACACATTTGTATACAAATATATATATACAAATATATATATATACACACACACATTTAAAGATATAGTGGTAGATAGCTTATAAGTTCACTTAAAATTTTGCACGGCCTCCCAGTTTTTGGCCTTCCAATTCCTATGAAAAGGTGGTGGAGGCAATTGTTGGTTGCTTTGGGAATAGGGCGATGTTTTCCAGGTCACGTGGATAGAGAATGTTGCAGAAATTAAATACTAGTTCGCATCAACATTAATTGATGTATGCTTTTAATAACATCTTCCCTTTAATGCCTCGGGGAACAAAATGAATTTTGATAAATTTTCATTGGGGCATTGTTTGGTGTCTTTTGTTGCTATACTTGCTATGGGAGTTGAGAGCAAGCAGGGTTAGCTTTTGTGAGGGTGTAAGTTGGATTAAGTTTTGTGTAGCTTCTGTGAAGGTGGGTGGACACTATTTTGTGTTTTGTGCAAGGTAGTATTTAATCTTTATTTCATTCTAGGAAAATTGTCATACTATCCCTAGATGTGAAGATGACAAATTGCCAGCTAATTAGAAAACCCAATTATGTGTTTTTTGGTGAGTTCCCCCATCTAGGCCACCGTTGAAACCATTATTGATTTATTTAGGGTTTGCATTACATATCTACACATACATACAAATATATATAGACACACATATATATATACATATATATATACATATATATATATGTATATACACACATACATATATACATATATATATATATGTATATACATACATACATATATACATATATGTATATATATACATACATATATATACATACATACATATATATATGTATATATATACACACATTTGTATACATATATAAATTATAAGTTTGCTCATAATTTCACTCAGCCTCCTAGTTTTTTGGCCTTCCAATTCCTATGAAAAGGGTGGTGGAGGCAGCTGTTGGTTGCTTTGGGAATAGGGTGGCATTTTCTAGGCCACATAGATAGAGAACATTGTAGAAATTAAATGTTGGTTCACATCAACATTAATTGATGTATGCTTTGCATGTACTGGTGATGGTTGTAACAAGACCAACGATAAATGGAAGCCATAAATATAACACTTTAGCCTAAGGAAAACAACAACAGTGAATAGTCCCTTATGCAAAACAACATGGAGTACATAACATTAACTATTTTACTACATTCCAATCATCACCACAAAACAATACATGTGAAGGAAACAATATTTTTATCCACATTTACCCAGATGGCCAAACCCGCAAACACTAAAAAATGAGAGTGTCAAATGCATAGACAAACATACCCTCAAAACCTGAACCATAAATCAAACAATATCACTGCAAACAAAGTATTGCTATCTACACCTGCTCATATATATAGTTGTAAAAATGTCTCTATTTGCATATGCATATACATAAATACACATGCATGCAATTGAAATTTCCCTATCCTATACAACTTCCTCGTACATATGTGTGTAGATATTCAGTTGCCTCTTAGACATCTATGCATATATGCATACACAATTCAAAATTTACAACTATCTATGACTTATTCTAAATAGAAACAAAAACATAGCTTCCAACAGTGCCTTAGATACAAAACCCACAAAACATAGAAAGCTCCCAGTAACATACTGACTCAAAATCTTCACCATGAAAATGCCAACCCTAAATTAATCAATATTAGTTTCAACCATAACCCAAATGGGGTAATTCACCAAAAACACGACACATTAACTATTTTCTAGCCATTTACACAAGATGCTTATTGTCTTGAGTTTTATTTTATAGTTTACATGTACACATTGCTATCCTTCTCAGATAACATTTACACAAAAAAATCAAATCTTCTAGGGAAAACCCAAAAAACACAAAAAATCTTAATTTCAACATTCACTAAACACACAATAGATTAACTATTTTCTAACCATTCACATAGAACCAAAACCATAAATGGAAAAATATAAACAACAATCACTGACATGCCAAAACCCACAAAACTATACAGTCTTTCCAACAATAATTGACACAATGAAATAATATTTCTTTCAAGAATAAACCAGATGAGATGCACCTCTACTCGCTTCCTTCAATAACATCTCTTCCCACTTGCTTTCTCTTTCCTCCATTCTTTCTCAACAACCTACCAAACAAGACCACAAAATTATCACAACCCTCACCATTTGCAACCATCGATGCATGCAACAAAAAAAAAAAAACCTTCAACCACCTTCATAGAAATTGCAAAGTCATTCAACACACTTGCACCTTCATAGAAACTTGTCCTCTACACTCACTGCTACCTTCAACAATAACAAAAACCATCACAATGACACCAAAGAATACATTATCAATAACTGAAAAAACATTCATTTTATTTTCCAAGGACATTAAAATAGATGGTACTTGCACCATCACCACTACATGAAAACCATACAACAATCAATGCTAATTACATTTCGTTGGCCTCATCTACACTTCGATCATTTTGTCAGACTCCTCTATCCTCATGCCAAATGCTATCCACCTTTTACATGGCAACAAAGACCCAAATCCAACACCTTAAACCAATAGGGTTGACAAAAAAGCCAACCACACTATAACCCATTGGCCAAGCTTTCCCCAACGCTAGAGAAGCTGAAAAACAACGAGGCTAGCAAAAATTCTGGCCAAAGTTGACACAAATAGCCTATCGGCTAAATATTAATTAATTGATATACACTAGGTACTTATTACACTTTCCATTAATTTACCCTAGTTTATTTATGTGTGATGAGAAAATTAATGAGGAAAAATAATCATACATAATTGACACTATTAATTGTACTCAAAGTATTTTAATAATTATAAATTAGGTTCATACACCATGTACATTTATCTGGTATCACACACCCATTGAATGTAGTACTATATTGGTTTGATCAAACATATAATTCACACTTATTCATTGTAAATAGTTTTAAAGGGATTTTTTTTACTTGTCTTTTTGATTGATATAATTAATCAAAATATTTAATGATAGAACATGATTAATTAATTACAATTCAAAATATATGAGTAATCCATGTGAAGAAATAAATATTTATTATCTAATTTTCTAAACTATATACTATTATTAAGAATTTTTTTTCTAATAATATAATTGTTTAGCTCTAACCCTTAAGGAATAAAAGAATACATATAAAGAAAGAAAAAATATTTGAGAAATATATTATAGAATAAATTAAGGTATTTTAGAACTCATCTTTTATTAATAATTTTTAAAGAGAGTTAAAATATATTACATCCATAAAATGTAGCAAGTTTTAGTGTTGAAGTGATATTGGACAATTTATTTATACTAGGATTTTTTAATTGTAATATGTATGATCACAACATGAATCTTGTCTAGAGAAATAAGTACATTAAACAAGGATTTAGCTGAAGGAATAATATTGCATGAAATTTTTTAAAAAAAAATTGATCATGCTTAATATAATTTTTCATTATTTGAAATACTAATTTATGGATGTTTAAAAAAATTAATACTTTTAAGAAGATTAATGATGCTTTTATGAATGTCTTTAATTAATTTAGCCTTTTTTCTAGAAGTTCTCCAAAACAAAATTAAGTTTGGATTATATTTTCTTAAAACAAAAATCATAATAAATTATGCAATTATAAATAATATAATATTTAATAAATATTAAAAAATTAAAATCAGTTTAAAAATAGTAAAGATTAAATTAATATATATTATTTACATTTAACTATCATTTAAGATTAAAAATTCTGTTATTAAACATTATTTAAATATAGATTATGTAATATTAAGATTATCATATAATTATACTTTTTATATAATTTCATTATTAATAAAATATTTAAGAAATCAAAACTATCCTTATTAAGCATTAATATTGATATATTTATTAAAAATTATCATTAACATATAGTTTTTAGAGGCGTATTACAATGCATCCACCAAAAAACATCAATGTAAGGAAAAACTCTTCAACTAGAAATTGACATTCAAATGACATGCAAGTCTATATCCACTCTTAAATCTTATGTTCTTATCTTTTAAATAAAAACTTAAATATTATTTTAAAATGGTTACAATTTAAAATAGTTAGGATTAGAGTTTTGATTAGAGAAAAAATGATGAAAATTTTATGATTAGAGTTTTGATTTAAAAAAATCAAATCAAAGAGATTTGATGAAAAAAAATCATATCAAAAATATTTGATGAAACAAAAAGAATAAATAAATAAATAAATAATAAAAATAATTCAAATATTTGCATAAACTAAATGAACAAACAAATAAATAAATAAATAAATTTATTTTTCAATTATAAAGATAAATCAATCAAAAAAGAAAATTAAAAAATAACTCTCAGCATTTTTATATATATTAATATTTAATATATGTATGCTAGTTTTATATACAATTATATTATATTTAAATCATTAATCCATTATAGATAAGAAATATAGAATTTTTGTGATGGATATAATTGGATAAATAAACATTCATAAATTATTCTTTCTCGAATCAATTCGTGTACTAGTTCAATAGTATAAAAGAAACTTGATTTAATTTTCTTTAATAAATAAATTATTTATATTTTATTATATACAAATATTATAATGTAATAATTAATGAAATTTTGATAATAATATGACATTCTTTAAATAAAATATATTATATATAAATAAATCTCCCCTTTTTCTTTTCTCTATCTTTAATTATATTTTAAGAAAATGTCACTAAAATTATATTTCAAGAGAATCTCACTTATATCATGCCCTCCCATACTCAAAAATGTATCATCTTGTATTTTCCTTTTATATATTTAAAGGCTTCTAAAAGTTTTATTTTTCTCTTTTTGGTTTGTAGTCGAAGATTCCTCTTTTCTTGCTTTTAGATTATTTCTTCTTTGTTTACAAAGGAGATGGTGGGGGATAACGTGCCAGCAAGACTTCCATTTTTTTGTTTTTCTTCCAAGCTATTTATTTTTAAATAATATTACTATTGTATCGCTCTTATGAGTACCTACTCTCAAGAGTAGAACAATATTAACTTTGAAATGCACCATTTCAGGATCGTATTGTCAATTGGTGGGTATGCTGCCAGATTCTACTACATTTGCGGACCACATCCCCGGCTGCGCCAATGTGAGAGTTTCTACATGTTACAGAGTACCATCAAAGCATACGAGATGGACAAGTTTCAAAAAGGACAGAGAAGTGTTAGGGAGTTACGTCTGATGCCACAGTCGCAAATTCCTTCAAGGATGCACATGAGGCGTTGAGAAGAAATGGGGGAGAAAGGGACGTAGGAAGGAGTAGGAGTGAAATGAGAGTCCATCACCACGTTGTTGTTCCTCCCGTCTGAGCCAAAAAGAGAGCTTTGGAATATAGTTAAGGATGCCCATCAAAGCACAATAGATAGAATATTTACATCTGAGGAGATTCACGTGAAAGAGAAAAGTCTTCGAGATGCGAGCAATGAAAAGGGAGAAAATAGAGAGAGGCGAAATAAAGATGGGTAAAAAAGGTGGTTTGCTCTTCAGAGGGGAGGATTCAGAGACTCCTTGAGAGTTTTTGTGGCATGTATGGGCGCCTAGCACTGAGGCAGTGGACACCTCAAAGTCTGAGATCATCAAGCCTAAAAGCTACGGAGAGGGCACAAATTATGGACGAAATGCCTCAAAGAAACGTGGTTACATGAATCTCACCTATTTTCTCCTCCTCACAGCCGGTACTACGTGGTCCGTGGACAGGGTTGCCATGCCCTTTGACCATACCTGGCATATCGACCCCACCACAGTACAGGGGCCTCATAGACCTCACTCCCATCGTCTGTAGTTGAAATGAATGCGCACGCAACAGTATGAGGAATCGGAGCACCCACAAACCGGCAGCGGAAAATCGTACATCTGACAAATCCGGTGGGATTCCCCACGCAGAATAGCTTACCGGAATAGCAAGTTTCTTATTTAGAAACTTTCTTATTATTGGTAGAAAGAAAGTTTCTAAATAAGAAATAATACACGTTAACTGCCAATAAAACCGGAAAAAATCTTAATTATTATTAGCAAGTTTCTTATTTAGAAATTATATTTTTCATTTTATTTGAAATAATATCTGTATTTTTTGTTTATTAAGAGAAACGTTAATGCCCGTAAAACTAAGAGCTTCGTTTTCGTTTGAGTTAATTGCAAAGAGAAAGCTAGGATCTGCGTTTATTTGCTTCGTTTACGTTTGAGTTAATTGCAAAGAGAAAGCTAAGATCTGCAGAAATGGCACGTAAAGGAAATAATCACCCCACGCTAATTGACTCTGAACTTTTCCAGGTATCAAGGTTTGCTTTCATAGCCATTATGAGCCTCTGCATTTATTCTTCTCTGTTAATGCTGTATAGCGATGGATTTACTCAAATTATAGCAAGTTTTGCATTCATGGCAGCTTTGTGGGCTCTCGCTGAGGCCGTTTTCTTAGAAGTAAGATACAAAACGCAAAATCATAGAATTAAAAGTAATAGACAAAACAGAAAAACATGTCTGTTGTCACCTGTCCCTAGATTCATGAGAGATATTCCTTCCGCTTATCCATTTGTTCCGCCACAACCCCAGTCCTATAAACCATTTCTTGCCCCTCCATCATATTCTGTAAGAAATGCAGGCCAAACCACAGCTGCCCCTATCCATGCATGGTCAAGGCAGAAACACAGAGAGGAAAATCTGATGTTTTTAGCAGATGTATGGGGAAAAGTGAAAGAAAGTGCATCAAAGCAGGCAAGACAGCGAGGAACTTTTGGGCCTGCGAGGAATTTAACTTCACAGAAGTTTAGTTGGGCCGCTTTCAATAAAAGAGCCCCTGCGGAGCTGGAACAATCTATTAAAGCCTGTTTTCCATCACAACAAGGCTGGAATTGTCCCTATTCTTTACCAAAGGTTTGCTACTAAATTCCTTTAACAGTTCTTGAAGATTTATTGTGTAAAATCTGAAGGTTTAAGGTTTAAGAAAGGTGTTTCAGAAATTAGTAAGATAGCTAATTTGTTAACAATAATCATTCATCCTAATGATGAACCACAATGGAAGCTTACTAATATGTTTTTGCTGCCACAGAAGAGGAGGGATCCGATTCACCATCAATGGCCACTCATACTTCAACCTGGTTCTCCTCACCAACGTTGGAGGGGCAGGGTTGCAAGCTTATGGCCTTGAAGCTCATAAGCATAATATTAAGTATAATTTGTTATGAAGTATAGCTTGTCAGCTTGGTTCTCCTCACCAACGTTGGAAGGGCAGGGTTGCAAGCTTATGGCCTTGAAGCCCTTTCCGGGTCAAAACAATACCTGCACAACAGAGGCCAAATCTGATCCCAATATTGTGCTGATTTTATAGCTTTGTCTTTCAATGTCGATCCCGAACTCGCTGCCAACTTCTTCTGCCAATAGGCGCGCGACTTCCCTCTGCTTCCCAGCATTCAATGGTAAAACCTTGCCCACCTCCAAAAATGTTACAGGTACCTAGGAAGGATGGAGTTTCAGGCAAGACATTGATGCCCTTCTATTTTTCATCGCCTTCTCTTTCTTAGACTTGCTGGTAACTCTGGTCGGCATCTTAATAGATCTCTCAACAGGTTTCAATTTGATAACAGGAAAGTAGCCTCGCCCGTTTTCTTGAATCTCTATCTCAAAGTTTTGGGGGTTCTAGCAGCCCTATGCTAAAAAATGTGATGCTAAATCAATTCCATTCGTGGGTTCCCTCATGTTTATCTTTGTTATTTTTAGATCCTGTGATTGATAAAGAGCACTACTCGAAGTCTTCCCAGCAGTAGAATTTTAGGAAAAGGTGTTTTGACGAGAAGAATAATTTAAGAATTGTGCTTTGATTTGCAAATTCCGAAATTTCGGTTCAGGAATGGTCAAATCTCCATTGGAGGCAATGGTGAAAGATGGTTTTTTAAAATTCTAAATGAATGAAAAATAATTGTTCATTTTAAAAATTCTAAATAAATTAATATATTTAAAATGAAAAAATTAAAATTAAATAAAAAAAATTCTAAATTTATTATTACATATAAAATATGTTTTTAAATTAATATATTTAAAACATTAAAAAACTGTAATATTTTTAAAAAAATTGAAAATATTTCAAAAAGGAAAAATCGTTAATATTCAATTTTATTCAAAAATAAACATTATAAAAAGATTTAATTGTACAAAAATAGAGCAACTTAAATATATAGTCTAATATAAGGTCATTCATAATAAGATCACATCTAAAATCAATTTAAAACTAACAATCACACTTTGGTGTGCAATGGATATATCAAAGATGCGTGGAAGGTAAATTAGGGAAAATTTTGGTCTATTTTTTGCATACATTTGTGCAGTAAACATGAGGTCAATTAGTAGTCCATTTAGAAAATGATGATTGTGCGATAAAGGTCTCAAATTTCAATAGAAAAGTGACAAATTCAAATCAATTATGCATCCACTTAGAAGTATCTACACACAACTAAAACAAAACATCTAAATCAAGAAGTTAATTAAGCTCCATTACTAATAGGGGGAAAAGCAATAGAGAGAAAAAGGGGCAAGGAGATAGAGATAGAGATGGAAATGGAGATGGAGATGGAGATGGAGGAGAGGGATATGGAGAGGAGAGGGAGATAAAGAGAGAGAGAGAGAGAGAGAGAGAGAGAGGATAGAGTGATAGATAGAGATGGAAGACGTAAATATATAGAGATGGAGAGACAGGGAGAGAATGAGGGGGGATAAAAAGATAAAGATATAGGGAGTGATATATAAGAGGTAGAGATGGAAAGATATAGGGGTAAAGAGACATGCAGAGATAATAAGATAGAGATATAGGTATTGATGAAAGAAGAAATATGGCTCAGAGATATAGATAGAGAGGTAGAGAGATAGATATAGAGATAGAGATAGAGGTAGAGATGGGGAGGGAGAAAAAAGTTGTGTGTGTGTATGCATAAGAGGGAGAGAGAGATATATATATATATAGTTATATATAAATATATAGAGAGGGAGGGAGAGGAAGGAGACAATTAGAGATAGGAGAGAGAAGTATAAAGATATAGAAATGAGTGATAGGGAGAAAGAGGGAGAGAGGGAGAGATAGAGATAGAAAGAGGGAGAGACGGAGAGATAGATACAACTTGGGAAAGATGGAGGGGATGAGAAATAGAGAGTCAAAGACAAAGATAGAGGAATAAATATATATATAGGGAGAGATGGAAGGAGAGACAAAGAGGGAAAGGGATAAATAGAGACAAAAAGAGGGAGACAATGAAATAGGGGGAGTTGGAGAGAGCAAGATAAAGATATAGGAAATGATAAATAGAGAGAGGTAGAGAGAGATTTAGAGAGATTAGGAGAGATGGAGGGCGAGATTGAGTGAATAAGTGAGAGATATAGATAATGAGATATAAAGAGTGAGGGAGAGAGAGAGATTGGAAGATAGAGATAGAGGGGGAAGAGTGAGATAAAGGAGGTGATAGAGGTCAGTAATAGAGATAGAGAGGGAGAGAGAGAGAGATAGAGGGGGGAGAGGCAGATATAGAGAGGGGGAAATAGGGATTTTTTGTGTGAGAGTGAGAAATATATAGATCTATAAATATAGGGAGGGATAAATAGGGAGTGTTTGTGTGTGTGTGAGAGTGAGGGAGACATATTGAGATATAGATAGAGAGGGAGAGAAGTAGATAGATATAGAAAGAAATAGTGATAGGGAGATAGAGAGAGATTAGAAAAGATATAGGGGAAAGAATGAGAGATATGTAGGGAGAGTTAATGAAATAGAGATAGGGAAGAGGTAGAAAGGAAGATAGAGATAGAGATGAAGATGGATATTGAGAGAGAGGGGGAGAGAAATGAAGATATAAAGAGGGGGAGACAAAGAGAGGGAGATCTATGCAGGGATAAAAAGATATATAAAGAGAGAGAGAGATAGAGAGAGGTACAAATGTATTAAATTAGGATATATATGTATATTAGAGATATATGTGTGTGTTTGTGTGTATAGAGAGAGGGAGATATATATGTAAATAGAGAGAGATGGATATGATTATGATATGGTTGAATAAAAATTCTAAGATAAAGCTTGGAGGGTTTAGGTGATTGAAGATAGATCAGGAAGACAATTAGGGTTAAGGATAAGGATTAATTAGGATTAGGGCCAAGAATTAGGGATAGGGTTAGGGTTATGGATCAGTTAGGATTAATTTTCAATTAGGATTCAATTAGAGGTCAATTAGGGTTATAACTAGGATTAAAATTAAGTCAAGGTTTAGTTAAGGTTAGGGTTCTAAAATAAAGCTTAGGTTTAGCATTAGGGTTAGGGTTCAATTGGGGTTAGAGTTCAATTATGGTTAAGATTCAATAGGTTAGGCTTAGAGTTAAGGATCAAGCTTAATTAAGGTTGAATTTTAATAGGGTTAGGGTTATGATTTAATTAGGGCTCAATTTGAGGGTTTGATTCTAATAAGGATTAGGGTTAAATTAAAATTTAATTAGATTATGGTTTTATTAGGGATAGGATTGAATTTGTATTATGATTAGGGTTATGGTTCAAGTAGGGCTTAATTAGGGTTTATTTGTGTAATTAGGGTTACAATTTAATTATGGTTAGGGTTCAATTAGGGTTAGGGTTGGGGTTGATTTAGGGTTCAACTAGGTTAGGGTTATGATTTTTCGATTAAGCTTAGGATTAGGGTTAGTTTTTGGGTTCAAATAATATTAAGGTTAGGGTTAAGGTTAAGATTATAGTTTAATTAGGGTTAGAACTAAATCAGGGCAAGGTTTATAGTTATGGTTACAATTCAATTGGGGTTAGGGCTATGATTAGAGTTATAATTAAATTAAGGTTAGGGTTAAATTAGTGTCACATTAAGGGTTATTTGATAAAGCATGAGGTTATGATTATTTTTAGGGTTCAAATTTAATTACTTGGTTAGTGTTCATTTAAGGTTCAATTAGGGTTAGGGTTAGGTTCAATTAACATAAGGGCCACTATTCAATTAGGGTTACAGTTAGGTTTCATTTAGGACTAAGGTTCAATAAGATTATGATTAGGGTTTAATTAGGGTTAGTATTAGGGACAAATTAGGATTAGGGTTCAAGTTAGTGTTTAATCAAGGTTAGGGTTCAATTAAGGTTATGATTTAATTATGGCTTAGGGTTTGAGTCTAATTAGGATTATGGTTAAATTAAAATTTAATTAGATTATAGTTTGATTAAGGTTAGGATTGAATTTGGATTATGATTAGGGTTAAATTTCAACTAGGGATTATTTAGGGTTTCTTTTTCCAATCACGGTTATAGTTCAATTAGGGTTAGGGTTCAATTATGGTTAGGTTTAAGGTTAGGGTAGTTTTGGGGTTCAAATAAGATTAGGGTTAGGGTTAAGGTTAATATTAGAGTTTAATTAAGGTAAGACTTAAATTATGGTAAGGTTTATAGTTAGGGTTATAATTCAATTGGGGTTAGGGTTAAGATTAGAGTTATAGTTGAATTAGGGTTAGGGTTCAATTAGTATCACATTTAGGGTTATTTGATAAAGCATGAGGTTAATATTAGTTTTAAGGTTCAAATACAATTATGGTTAGGGTTTAATTAAGGTTCAATTAGGGTTAGGGTTAGGGTAAGGTTCACTTGGTATGAGGGTCACTATTTAGTTAGGGTTTGAGTTTAACTATGGGGTGCTATCACAATAGTGGTTTACAATTTCTAAGAGGAGCTGATTTTTGTTGAAATCACATAGTTTTAGAAAATATAATGATTTAAGCCTTAAAATGTTCCATTTTAAGTATTCCAATTGAAGAGTGTTTGATCAAATCACCTTAGATCAAACCCCCTTGGATATAACTTTGTTAGTTTTAAACCATACATATAAATGAGTCTCCTTTACACCTATCAAAATGCTGATAAAAAATCAATTTTGATTTAGCTTTTGGGGGATCAAATGAATTCATTTAAAATTTATTTCAAATGATTATGGTATTCCTTAGAATGAGCTATCCAATGAATATAATTTTAATATGTTTTGGTTTTGTTATGTATTTGTTTTTTTAGTTTTATTAAACATAGGTTTTTCATCAAAAATGAATGTCTTTGTTCTTCACAAGTGAAAAAATAGCAAATTATAAAAAAAAATGAAAAATATGAGTGCACCAAATATTAAAGTACTTGATCCAACAAATTTTTTTTGAATTTTGACATATACAAAAAAGGTTATACATTATACGGTCGCTCTGTGTCTTAATTGTAATTACTTCGACTTTGAAACTTGATTAAGGAAAAAATATTCAATAAAAAACTACCTAACCAAGTGGAAGCACTGGATATTAGAGTTACAAATCTAAATTTGAAAGAATTAGAATTTTATCCTTCATGGAAAAAAAGTTATACATTATACGGTGTGCGCCACTTTTTAAAAATGTTATTTTCTGAAAAAAAACTAGTTTTCGTGGGAGATGGAAAAAGAAGTGAAATTTGATTCCAAAAATTTTGAAAAAATATTTTTAGAATCTACAGACAAAATTTGATGAGACTCTAGTTTGCACCATCTTCAAATTCCTCACGGTTTAGCCGCTAAAGGTGCCCAAATGTGAAGATTTAGTTAAAAATAATAATTTCAGTGTCCAGTTTGACCAAAAATTGTAAACCACTACTATGGAATGACCCTATGGTAATTATTAAGGCTAGGGTTACAGTTGGGGATGGCTCATTTTAGGATAAAGCTTAGGGTTATTATTGAGGTTATTGTAACTATTTAATTATGGTTACAATTAGGGTTTAATTAGGTTTATAATTAGAATTAAGGTTGTCATTAGAATTTGGATTATGAATAGGGTTTAAGTTATAATTAAGGGTGGGTATGTGCAGGATCATGATGGGCCAAAAAGTGGCAATATTATGGGTATTTGTAGGGTATGTAGCTAACGACTTTTCTTTTACCCAAAATTGATGAAACAAAAAGGATTTTTAGAGATTCTCAGATTTCCACCAATATAAATTATGCATTAATTTGAATTTAATAAATAATTATTATTCATTTTCTATTAGAATTATGACTAAAGTCCTGATTGATAGGCTGATTGAAAAACATCTATAACTTTCAAAGATATCACATTTTTTGAATCCAAAACATGCATCACATTCTATGCTTCCCATACTATAGGATTAAAAAAATAAAAATTTAATTTAATGAAGTTTTGACCAAGTTAAGGTGGTCAGAGATACGAGTTTTTATATTTTTTAAAAGTTGTAATAAAAAATTCATAACTAATTATTTACTTGGAAAAAAATTACAAAAAAATATGCATCACATCCGAACATGAGTCCTCTACTTATATATTAAATATTATAAAAAAATATTATCATTTTATTATGGGTAGGGTGGTCAAACAAACACCTACTTCTTATTTTTTCCCTGAAATTTAAGTACTACTGCATTGAAATTTCAAATTTTGATCAAATAGATTTTATTTACTTTTAAACAAACCTAGTAGTTTAGAAACTAAATTCAATTTTCTACAAATTCTATTCTTACATATTTTTGAAATAATATAGATAACTTATTCAAATTTTTACGTCAAGTTGCCTAACATTGATTTTTCTAAATTTTTTGCCACTTAAGGGCCTATTTTTTCCATGATGATCCTGCACATACTTGGGTTAGCTTTACAATTAGGATAAGGGGTATGATTATAATTATAGTTAAGGTTTTAGTTAAACACTAATCATAACCCTAATTCTAAAACTAAAACTATTTTTAATTATAAGCTTAAGCCTAATTCTAACTCTTACTCTAACTCTATCCATAACCATAACACTCATAATAATTCTAACTTGAAGCCTAAATATAATTATATCTCTAACCCTAACAATAACCCTAATTCTAAAACTAGCAATAATTCTAATTGTAACCCTAATCCTAACCCTAACCCTAAGCCTAACACTATTTTTAATCCACCATAATTCTATAACTAACTCTAATTTTAATTATATTCTTAACCCTAACTCTAACCCTAATTCCAACTCTAATTTTAAATCTAACCCTAACCCTAACCATAAGTCTAACTCTAACCCCAATCGTAACACATAATAATTCTAACTTGAACCCTAATAGTAATTCTATCTCAATCCCTAACCCTAACCTTGACACTAACACTATTTCTAACATACCCTCATTTTATAACAAACACTAATTATAAATGCAACCCTGATCCTAACCCTAATTTTATCTCTAACCCTAATCGTAACCCTAACTCTAATCTTAACCCACTTCTAACTCTAATTCTAACCATAACCCTAACCATAATTCTATATATAACCTTAACCTTAATCAAAACTCTAACCCTAACTCTAATTCTTATCCTAATGCTAATGGTAACCCTAACCCTATTCATGATGTAAATTTGTACCCTAACCATAACCCTAAATCATAACTCTAAGCATAATCATAACCCTAACCCTAACCCTAACCATTATCTTAACCCTAAACCTAACCCAAACCCTTCCCCTAATTGAGCATTAGTCATAAAATTAATTGAACCCTAAATCCTAAATTTATTCGAATGCTAACCCTTATCATTTATAAAATCATAACCAAATTGAACCCTTACTATAATTGAACACTCACCTTAATTGAAACCCAACCCTATTTTAACCCTACTTATAACCATATCTTTAATTCTGATTATGACCCTAACCCTAATACTATTTATAACACTAACCATAACTATATTCTATAATTCATAATCTTATTTTAAGACTAATCCTAACTTTATTTGAATGTTAACCTTAGTTTAACCCTAGGGGGGTTGCATGAAGTTGGGTTGCACTTTTGTGGCCAACTTCAAAAAAAGATTGAAAATAGCATAACGCGAGCGTGTTATAACGTGCTCGCATTATGGCATTTTAAAAGAAAAAAAAGAAAAGTGAAAGCTATTAATTTTCTCTTCTCTATTTTTCTACTCTGCCCATGGCCAAAAACCCTCATTTATCATGCTCGAGTTCTAGGAGGAGGCATTCTATAAAATTCATCAACAATATTTGCTTTTCATTTGCAAAGATGGCTCCATGACGACGAAGAGGTGCAAGAGGTAAGTGTTATTTGCTATTTGTTTTGAATTTCTTAGTTTCAAGTTGATTTTGTTTGTTTTAGGTTAGATTTGATTATTTTTCTTAAATTTTTAGGAGATGCAAATAATCTTGCAAATCCTAAAAATCCTCAAGTATAAGAACAAGTAAATCCTCAACAAAATCAACCTCACTCACCAATCACTCAACACCCTCTTGGCACTCAACAAAATTTGAGGAGTGAAATTGAAAACAACAAAAAAAAAATTGAGGATCTTATCAGTAGGTTGAGTGATCCAAATGCTTCAACTATAGAAATAATGACACTAGAAAATTCAATGAAAGAGATGTTAAAAAATGTAAATTTAATAACCCAACAAATAACGGGATGGCAAGATAGGAGGAAAGCAGCTAGGGCATACTATGTAGATAAACTATCATATAAACAAGTAAAATATTTAAAAATTACTAAAGGTGATTTATACTCTTTATTCACTGACCCTAGAACAATAAAAATCTTAACCTCAATGTGAAGAGGTTTCCTATTCATTGGTGCCACCACCAAGAGATTAGGATCCATTTTTATGATAGGTGGTACTTGGTCTTTGATTACCCACCATGCAACAATTGTGAAGTCCCACAATATTTTCTTAGGAAACTATACAATGATTTTGTATTGAACCAAATCCCAAATTATTTTGATATGAGGGAGTTCTAGGGGAGAGGTGGGGGTTCGACTAAGGATAGGCCCAGTGCATAGCCAGATCCTACGCGGAAAGGGATATGACCTCTTGCTAGGCCACCTCGTGAGCACATTGTTATGCCTTCCATTGTGAAGGAAAGTGTCGACATAGAGACATTGCAGGCAATCAACACTTTCACCTGGAGTGTCATCCATCATACTACCCCTATTGTACAATGCCATCCAGGGGAGTCTTCGAGTGGTGGCCTTTGAACCCATGTGTGTCAATCTTGCGGGGTGACTTGTTCATATGACCCCACCGACACTCAGGAGGTTGCTACGCAAGATCGGTATGCTACTATGCAAGATCTGTATGCTACTACACAGGATCCGTATGCTACTATAGGGATGGAGAGGATGACTAACATTTTTCATCATGGATATGGAATTGATAGTTGGGTAAAATTCAGCATGTTCATTGAATTTAATTTATTAAATTTTGATTCTAAAATGCATGAATAACTAATTTAGTTTTATTATTTTAATAAAATTGCAGGGTCATAGTGTTGAGACTAGGTACACTGGTCATCCACCTACTTATTTCTGTAGTATACCTATCAGTGGGGTATGTACCTAGTAAACAATTATAAATTTATTACATGTTAATAGCATTGTTTTATGAAAGGTATTTTAATACATGTGATTTTGGATGTTGAATAGGATAATATTGGCGGTTTCAAGAAAACACCTCCTAGTGCCGGTGGATTCACTCAAACGTACATGGAGGTAATAGAATAAAGAGAAATTAACTAATGAATTCTACTTAATATATTTTGTAGTTTATATTCATATTCTTGGTTACATTGCATTACACATCATTCAAACTCAAAGCATTAATTCAAATTCCATAACTAATAACTAGATGTTGATAGATGACAAAATTTCAACTATATAATATACTTTTTTAGAAATTCAACATAAGCAGCATGATGCAATTATTTCACATGGAGGCATGTGCTTCCAAAGGTGCACCAGCACGACAAACTATGGATGCTTGGAAAAAATCTATGAAACCATAATAGTAAGCAATAGCATAGACAAGGTAGTTAGTGATGCAGAGCATCATATCAAAACACTCAATCATCAGTGTACATCTAATGCAGAGCAACCAACAAACACCACCAATATCATTTCTTCAAGGGATTTCAATCCCAAATAGAATCAGGAGAAGATCAAATATAATTTCATCAAAAATCTACTTTCCATTCAACCAAAATCCACTCAAATTCTCTTAGGAATTCCATAGGCTATCATTCATCATTCCACTAATTAGTATTCCAATTGACTCATTCAAAGAAAAAACCATATTAAAGAAAACTTTGACTTAATCAATTAGATTTGTATCATTCTCAACCACCATAGAAACAACATAAACCTGATTATTGACACTTGAACAATTCATCCTTTCATTTATTCACCAAGGCAACAAATCAACTAAACCATACCTCATTGTTATCAGTCCATTATCAAGCACTATACTCACCATATTTTTACTACAATAGTCTATTTATAGGTTACAAACTCATGCTACAACAAAATCTTGATTATCATCTTGTGGTTAATCACCAATTTGCTCAAAAGGCTTCATAATAACCACCCATCTAACCATCAAAGTCACCAAACCTGTCTTATACACCTTAACCAAATTTAGTAACATCAATCATATCATTATTTTGATAGTAACCAAGCACTCAATATCATCCTTTCCATTGTTTAAACAAACATCTTTGTTTTGACCAGATCATAACATATATTCCTCTAGTAGGTTTGTCAACCATTGAATCGAGTAGTTACATTCCTATCTCAAAAATTATTAAAAACTCAATGCACATTTAGAAAAAAAATTCCAGCACATCACAACATATCAAAGTTCTTAGACGTTCGACATAAAGAAAATCACCAGATTTCAGACTGTCCTCTAAAGAAAGGCTAGTAGATTAGGTCTGTTTTACAAAGGAGACCCCTTCAAAACCATTCCAAATCACTCAAAACCTCAAAATAGTCTTCAATCATGTCTTATAACTCAATATTTCACCATTTATAGGGATTGAAAGCCATGAAAATGTTCTGATCCAATAAACCCTTGTTTATAGGGTGTAAAAGCACAAATCAAGGAGGGTTTTGTGAAAAGTAATCTTGCAAACGTCTATTTCTCTGGCCACCACCTAGAAAATGATTTTTTATGTCTTCCAAGACCTTATACATTGTTTCCAAGCCTCTAAACACTTTATTTATTCATGAACCATGACTGTAGCACCACTTTGTGTAGGAAAGTCCCCTATTTTCTAGTGTAGCAGCAACTCAGCCATGGTATTCTTATTTTTCCTTACACTTACAATCATCAAAACATTCAAAAAATCATAACAATAACCTACCCCACCAATTTACTTGACCTACATTGGTGTAGTGAAGAAAAAACCTATTGGACTCTCAAACTTGCTTCTAAAAGGACTTTATCAAGCACTGAAAATTGCCTCTTATTCTTTTGTTTCATAAAACTAACCAAGTCCAACTCTTGAAATTGGAAACTAACTCCTCTTTACATGTATTCACACTATGATTTAACTTTGGGTGTTCCTAAATTACCAACACAAGAAAACAAAACAATCCAAAGTAATGCTACAAACTCAGAGATAGGGAATTTTTATTTCAAAATCTAGTTACAAGAACACAAACTTCTATTTTTTCTTGCCTTTACATGCCTTTTAAAGATATTTCCTTTTCCATAACTATCTTTCCATCGGTTGAAACTACCCCTTTTAACCCTTAATATGCCTGATTTCCTTGTTTTTGTCAATTTAACAACTTTTAACAATATTACATTATTGCATTGTTTGCATTTTCTCACTTTGACCACCTAGAACTTACCCATAACCTTAAATACATTCAAATAAGACCTCATATGACCTTGAAAATTCTTTACATCATTTTTCCATGACCTTTTGTGATTGACTGAATACAAATTTGAACACTCATCCCTTTTGCAAAATTGAAAATTATTTGATGACCTAGGTGCTCTTGCACCAACATCTGACCCAATTGAATTAGGAGAAGATCAAATTGAATAAGCATCTAAATTTTTTCTCTTTTCATCAAAAATTGCATTGTTTCATTTGCAAACCAGAAGGAAACAACATGCCAACTCATTTCAATACTTCCTCTTATCATCCTCAAGCTTCAAACATCTTATTTATCAACAAAAATGACTGATGCATGCACAAGAAACCCAAATAGAGTCACTAAACAATCCACTCTTTCATCATTCACCAAGGTACCCTTCCACTCAATTTGCTTTACCTAGGAAAAAAAACCAAAAACCAATCTTTCATGTTACAACCTATATCCATCAGATCCTAACACACCTTTTTCATCGTCAATTTATATGAATTCAAACAAAAAACTTGATAAAGAGCTCTAAATATTTCAATTCCTTAAACAACTCACCAAATTTTCACTTTTACCAACTAGTTCCTCAAGACCAAGATACTACAATCAACCATTTACACCTCAATCATTTCATCTAACTTCCAAGACATCACTCACATCATGTTTATTGACTAAGCTTATTTTATGCGCAAATCAAGCCCTACAAAGGAGGGTTTATTGCATAAGGTACTCACAAACCTTAATAATCCTGCCACCACCACAAACACCATGGAAATAGCTTGTATAAGCTTGAGAAATGATGCAGACTGGTAGGGAAGGAAAACTCACAATCACAAATGGAAAGTCACTCCACTGAATGTTTCTCTCAAATACTCTCATGAGTCCTAAACTCCGCTATTCTTTAAGAGATCAACCCCACACAAATAGTATTCACAACTCAGACCACTCACAAAGCTTGAAAACATTTGGATCATTTCTCATTAAGTCAAAACAAGGTTTAACAACCCTCTAGCATTTAGGTTTCAACAAACACCCATCACTATGGTGACTTAGACCTCACTCTCTCTTAAGGCTTGCAACCCTTACCCGATAGGACAATCAAAATAAAAAACACAAGGAAGATTGTTAAGAAACCAAACCTATGGATTTAGACCCCTAAGATGGACCCCTACAAGGTTCCAAAACCCTTCCTCTTGATTGTCAAAACATCACTCACAATGGCCCTTTCTATTGCTGCTCCAAAAGGCCTAATTCACATACCTACACCTAGGTCTTGACTATCTAGGCTCTCCCCTTCACCCCAAAACAAAAATTAAGACTCCTATAGGTTCTCCACACCTATTTCCATCATGCCTAAGTGATTCTTATATAGATTCTTCAAAATCAAGAAAAAACTCATTTTTTTTGCTTGTCAATTATGCTTGCCTCATAGAGATGTCAAGCCAAAATTCATGCACAACTTCCAACAATGAGCCTTTCGTTATCCAAAAAAATTTATGAAATGATAGTACAGCCTTATATCTTCCATCCCATCGAGATTTAGCAATTTTACAACGTGGGAATGGAAGAAATATACATTTTTCACCCAAAACCCTAATTTTAAGGGTTTTTTAGACCACCTGATAGAGAAATTGGAATATCTCCCTTGATACTTAATGAAATCTCACCACTCCAATGCCAAAGGAAAGCTTATTCAATTACCTATCCAACCATTATAGGCTTGGAGCATGAAAGTGAACATACAGTCCATACAAAGTATGGGATCCGCAAATTCTTCACAAAAACATAGGAAACACAACAAACTTCTTATTAAAACTTCTTCAAAACATCAACACCAACCTTGCCTCAACCAAGAGAGGCATATTTTAAGTCTTAAAGACTCCCTCAAACTTCTTGCAACTATCTTTTGAAAAGAGGGACGTTGGAAAATGACTAATCTCATGCTTTGACTTCTAATTGCCTAGTTAAGGCAATGTGAGCAACTTCTACCAACTCGACCACAAAGAGCCTTCCAAAATGTGTTAAAGGCATTTAAAACCTTGTCAAAAATTAAGGTGACTCACCTCAGGTGTCTAGATATAGCAAGGCATCCTTTTTCCTTATTTTTCCAAGATGCACTAGACTTACAAAGGAGGATGGAGACCTTGTTGTACAAAGAAGTTGGTCAACAAGACCAAAAACTCAACCAAATACCTAGAAGACCTACTACAAAGCATTGAAATGGTCCATAAGACCTTATTCCATCCATAAACCAATAAACAAAACATGAAAAATTATTCTAGGTCCCTTAGACCCATGGGTGCTTCTACACCATACTCCCAAGCAAGAAAAAGATCTCAAGTCCTCTTTGAGATCATGTCTTCTACAGTAGTTCTATGCTATTTAATATCATTTCCTGACATCCATGTTGCATCCTCTTTAGGTAGACCTTACCATTTGACCAGGTATTCCTTGTAAACCTTCCTTCTAGTCTTCTTCGTCTCCTTGGTGTCTAGGATGCTTCAAGAGTCATAGGTTGGCTAGGGGGTAGTTGCTTCACCCAATCTTCATCCTCCATTACTGTTGTACCTACTCCATCACCTGCATTCACAAAATCTTTGAAAGGATACAAGTCAGAAATGTTGAAGATAGGAGAGATTTCCACCCTAGGAGGTAGCTCTATTTCATAAGCCTTTTGGCCAAACTTGTGGACCACCTTACAAGGTCTTATCTTCTTCATCATGAGTTTGGTATACTTTCCTTTTGGAAGTCTCTCCTTCTTCAAGTGTTCCATCACCAAGTCTCCAACCTTGAATTGGACATTCCTCTTCTTTAAATATGCCTTTTCCTTATACTTCTCAACATTCTTTTTAAGGGTTTCCTTAACTTGTTGATGAATATCCCTGATTGTAACAGCAAAGTCCTCACCTTGAGCACTTCTCTTAGCAACTCCTTGTAAATCTCTTAGTTCATAGACCCCTCTAGGGTGCATGCCATAGACTACTTCAAAAGGGCTTCTACCAATGCTCTTATTCATGGAGTGATTATATGAAAATTCAGCCTAAGGTAAAATTAGATCCCAAGCTTGTCCATACTCCTTGGTAAGGCATCTTAAGAGGTTTCCCAATGATCTACTCACCACTTTAGTTTTTCCATCCATTTGTGGATGGTATGCTGAACTAAAGGACATATTTTTTCCTTGAGTTTCTTCCACAAGGTCCTCCATAAGTGACCAATGAATTTAGAATCCCTATCAAAAACAATGCATAAAGGAAGTCCATGTATCCTAACAACCTCCTTAAAGAAGAGACTTGCTATATGAGATGCATCATTGGTGCATTTGCAAGGAAGAAAATGTGCCATCTTACTAAATCTATCAACTACCAAAAATATACTATCAAAACCTCTTTGGGTACTAGGCAACCCCAAGACAAAGTCCATACTTACACACTCCCATGGCCTATTGGGAATGGGCTATGGCTGATATAGTCTTGCATTTGATGAGGTTCCTTTTTCCCTTTGACATATTATGTAGCCTTCCACATGCCTTCTCACATCCACCTGCAACTTTGGCCAATAGTAAAATATCTTAACTTCTTCCAAGTTCTTGTCAAGGCCAAAGTGACCTCCAAAACTCCCACTGTCTTTCTCCTTTATGATATTCTCCCTCATTGAGCATTTACACAAAAAAAAATTGGCTTCCTTTGAAGAGAACCATTCTGCAATAAAAATTTAGAGAATTCACCATGAAAAGAATTGAAATGTCGCTCACAAACATTGTATACCTCCTTGAAATCTAAATCTTCATGATACATATCCTTCAATGCTTCAACTGCCATGCTTTGGGGATCTCTTGTACTACAAGTGCCCTTCTACTGAGAGAATTGGCCACCTTATTTGCTTGGCCTTTCTTATGCTTTATTGTGAAATTATAGGCTTGCAAAGACTCTACCCACTTCATGTACCTATGACTGAGTTTGTCTTGTGCATTCAATAAAATCAAGCCATGATTATCAGTATAAACAATAAATTCTTTAGGTAACAAGTAGTGCCTCCACTTTTTGAGGGCTTGGACCATATCATACAATTCCAAATCATAGGAAGAATACTTCCTCTTTGCTTCATTTAGCCTCTCATTGTAAAATCCAACCCGTCTTCCTTCTTGGCTCAAAACAACCCCTATAGCTTGATTGCTAGCATCACACTCAATGGTAAAAAATTTATCAAAATTAGGGAGCACAAGTATAGGCTGTTGTGTTACTCTCATTTTCAAATATTCAAACCCTTTATCAGCCTCATTGGTCTAAGAAAACTTACCTTTGTTACCTCCTTTAATGGTGTCCATGATTGGTGCAAAAATTTGGCTAAAGTTCTTGATGAACTTTCTATAAAAGCTTGCAATTCCATGGAAGCTTCTCACATCTCCCATGGATTTTGGTGTTGGCCAAGTAAGAATAGCATCCACCTTTGAAGGATCCATCTTCAAACTTCCATTGGAGATGGAAAAACCAAGGTAGACTAGTTCTTCCTTCATGAATTCACACTTTTCCATGTTGATCAGTAGCTTCTCCTCTTGTAACCTACTTAGTACCATGTCAAGGTGCTTCAAATTTTCTTCTTTAGACCTGATAAACACAAGGATGTCATCTAGATAAACTACAATAAAATTTCTGATGAAAGGTCTCAATACCTCATTCATAAGGGGCATAAATGTACTAGGGGAATTTGATAACCCTAAGGGCATCACTAACCACTCATAGAGCCCTTCATTAGTCTTAAAAGTTGTCTTCCATTCATTCCCATCTCTGATCCTTATTTGACGGTACCTTCTCTTTAGATCAATCTTGGAAAAGTAAGATGCTCCTAATAGACAATCCATGAGGTCTTCCATTCTTGGCATCGAGAACCTATATTTGATTGTGATCCTATTAATCGCTCTTGAATCAGTGCAAAGCCTCCAATTCCCATCCTTCCTTGGTGCTAGGACATTAGGAACAACACATAGGTTTAAACTCTTCCTCACTAGCCCTTTATCCATCAACTCTTGCACTTGTCTTGCAATCTCCTCATTTTGAGCAGGTGTCATCTTGTATGCAGCCTTATTAGGAAACGTATCCCCTGGAATTAGATCAATATGTTGGCTTATATCCCTAATGGGAGGTAGGGAACTAGGTAATTCATTCACTGTTATGTCCTAGTACCTTTCCAACAACTCTTGGACTTCCTTTAGTGCATCTTCCTTCTTCTTTGTGGGAAAATATACTTGACTTTTTGGCTTCATAATCAAGAAGAATCCTCTTCCTCCTCCTTCCTTCAAGGTCTTCATGAACTCCTTCTCACCCACCATCAAAACACTAGGCCCTTCATGCTTTTTCTTGTCTTCTTCTAGGAGAGGTGAAAGGTTGTAAGTCTTCCCATCCTTCACAATGAAGTATGTGTTCTTCTCCCCATCATGCTTGGTCTTCCTATCAAACTGCGAAGGCCTACCAGAAATATATAGTTTAATGCTTGTACTCAAAATTTTGTTCATTAGATCTCATACATTATAAGTCATGACGTGGATCACTATTGTAACTTTTTTGTGATTGAATAATTTATTATTTTATTTTCATATGTTGGTTGTGGAAGCACCTCCAAATGTTACAAGGGAAATGGATATCAGTGTTTCATCTACTATACAATCCTCCATGGATCTAATAGAGGAGGTATGAGGCAAATTACTAAATTTCAATTTACATTTGTTGTTATAGATGTTAGTTCTAGTGAAAAATCAAACCATTATTGAATCTTCGCAGCTTAATTCCTATTTGGATGGTTTATATAGGGCTTGAGCATGCTTGAGCATTGGCATGCAAATATTTCCATCATGGAGAGTGATCATGAGATGGTCATAAGTGGTTATTTTGTTAAATATATCATTTCTTTTAATGTAATTTCTATATATATTAGTTTCTTTACTTCTTATTGTAATAGTTAAAACTTCACTAGGAGCTAAACTATAGGAGTAGTAGGAGCACTCCTCAAGCACAACAGAAATGAGTGATGGACTTATTGCCATCGGATTTCCAAACAAAGGGAAATAATTTATTTCTAGATCATGGAGAGAAATGAATTTTGATTCCAAAGCCCTTTGTTCTATGCCTAGACATGACAATTTTGCACATATCTTGTATTGGATATATTTGACATTGTATGCCTATATGGCTATTTTTGAACTATATTTTATACTTATATCAACATACATTGATGTATGTGTACATTGCTATTTGGTTAATACAAATATTTATTATCGATGGTGTCCATATTTGTTGTTTTTGACAATGGAAAAAGCACGGTTGCATATAGATTAGGAAAAAGACTTTTCCTTTTAGATTAGCAATGCATGGAAGTTTCAAAAGGTATCCTTGATCTTAAAAAAACATGTGTTTTTATACCATAGCAGCAAAAATCTTTTGGGGAAAAAATTGGCAAACCAAAAGTATAAGATTTTCTGAAAAAATCGGGAACGAGTCTACAAAAAATTAAAAAAAAAATCAGATTTAAAAAAAAGGGTAAAAAAAAGTAGAACAAGAGATTAAAAAAAATTTAAAAAAATTTGAAGGCATTTCCATAGCATAGAGATATAGAGAGCAAATAAAATAAAGAGTTTAACTAATAAATTGTAGAAAATAGATTTTTTTAGTTTATATCCATATCATTGATTACATTGCATTGCACATATTTCTAACTCAAAGCATTGCTTTAGATTGCATAACTATTAACTAGATGTTGATATATGACAAAATTTCAATTACAATATATAGTTTTTACAAAGTCAACCTAAGCAGTTATGCAATTACTTCACATTACATAACTAATAACTAGGAGCAGCTCCCAATTGCATTTGCTTGTCATGGCATTCTATGAGACCACATTTCTTTGAGGAATTTTTTCAAACAATTAACTGCCTTGTCTATACTACCACATTTTTTATACATGCCTACCAAAGAATTTTGTCAAATAGTTTATTGCCTTGTTGCTATGGCTAAAAGCCTAAAACAAGTGCTTTCGAACAAGCTATGGATGCTTGGAAAAAATATATCAAAAGCATAATAGTAAGAATTATCATAGACAAGGAAGTGAAATCTTTGAAAAAATTCCTTGCTGCTATGGCTAAAAGCCTAAAATAGGTGTTTTCAAACAAGCTATGGATTTTCATGGCATTCCATCACCATGAGACCACATTTCTTTGAGGCATTTTTTCAAACAGTTCACTACCTTGTCTATGCTACCACATTTTCCATACATGTTTACCAAAGCATTTTATCAAACAGTTCACCTCCTTGCTGCTATGGCTAAAATCCTAAAATAGGTGCTTCCAAACAAGCTATGGATGGTTGGAAAAAATATATCAAAGCATAATAATAAGCAATAGCATAGACAAGGCAACGAACTATTTGAATAAAATCCTCAAAGAAATGTGGTCTCAATGGTGGTGGAATTCCATGACAATCCATAGCAATTTGCTTGTCATGGCATTCATCATGTCATTCCATCACCATGAGACCACATTTCTTTGAGGCATTTTTTCAAACAGTTCACTACCTTGTCTATACTACCAAATTTTTCCATACATGTTTACCAAATAATTTTATCAAACAATTCACCTCCTTGTTGCTATGGCTAAACTTGTAAAATAGGTGCTTCCAAAAAGCTATGGATGCTTGGAAAAAATCTATCAAAGCATAATAACAAGCAATAGCATAGACAAGGTAGCAAACTGAACATTTGAAAAAAAACCTCAAAGAAATGTGGTCTCAATGGTGGTGGAATGCCATGAAAATCCATAGAAATTTTCTTGTCATGGCATTCATCATGCCATTCCATCACCATGAAAACACATTTCTTTAAGGCATTTTTTCAAACAGTTCACTGCCTTGTCTATGCTACCACATTTCTCATACATGTCTACCAAAGCATTTTATCAAACAATTCACTGCCTTGCTGCCATGGCTAAAAGCCTAAAAAAAGTACTTTCAAACAAGATATGGATGCTTGGAAAAAATCTATCAAAGCATAATAGTAAGCAACAAGCTATGGTTTCATGGTTTTTTTTAATGCAAAAATCAGTGTGATTTTATTCACATTTTTTTGCAGGTTATAAACACTTCTTTTTTTTTGCCAATTTTGTGGTTTTAAATGACATTCAAGTTTATGGTGGTTTTTTTGTTTATATGATGATATGTGATATTCCAATTCTAATTCATGCTTCTAGGTTACATAGTTTTTTTTTTTTTTTTTACATGTTTTTTGTACCAATGAACCCAAAACAAACTGAACCCCCCTCCAAAAAAATTTGGCCAAATCAGCGAACCAAACCCCCGAACCTGAACCTCAAAACCTATTCTACCACTCTTCATTTTTCCTGCACAAACTTAATTTTCCACCAAATTATGTTGCCCCTTGACTTTACTCACATTTACTCCCTCAAACCTCTATTTTTCATTCAAAACCCCTATTTTCCCAACTAGGGCATTTCATTCCATAACATACTTTTGACCTCCCCTATCCTTGTCGACCTTTTGAACACATCAAAATCCACAATCTCACCCTATTTCCAACCTATTCTAACTTATTTTCAATCAATTTCTTCTTTTCACCTCTTCTAGCCTTGCTTTTAAGGGGCCTTAATTTTGAATTTTCAACAAGGGCAACATTAGTAATCTCTTCCAATTCCCTTACTAATGCTATTTTCTTATTACTACTCCCTATCCTACTTACATCAAGCCCATATCATGAAGACACAACCTGAACAATAGGTGGAATGGCCTATTTCAACATACTATATTCAAACGCTTAAGGGATCGATCCGATTGAACATAGTTCAGAGCGATTCGACATGTTTGGGTGAGAAAGAGGACCATACCTAGTGTGAACATGCCTATTCAAACACGTTGGAACATTTTTTTGGTCACATGAGTCGCAAAATGAAAGTTGCACGACTTTGCAACTTTCCACTGCTTCCATTTGACACGTTTTCCATCAACTGAAATCTAGACACCATAGGAAAACCACTCTAAGATAACAAAAATTAAGAGATATTATTGTAGAGGTTCCCAATGCAATCCCATTGGATCATACGAGAAGTTTCGAAGCATCATGGTGTTCGAGTAACCTCATGCTAAATTTTTCAACCACTTTTCCCTTTGGACCTGTAAGGGATCCATCCGGTTGAACATAGCTTGGAGTGATTCCGTGTGTTTGGGTCTCAAAGAGGACCATGCCTATTCAAATGCATTGGAATAGTTTGTTTGGTCATACAAGTTGCAGAACGAAAGTTGCACCACTTTGCAACTTTCCACTGCTTCCATTTGACACTTTTTTCATCAACTGAAAATTGGACACCATGGGAAAACCACTTTGAGATAACAAAAACCGAGAGTGGTTATTGTAGAGGGGCCTAACATGATCCCATTGGATTAGACGAGAATTTTATAAGCATCATGGTATCTGAGTAACCTCATGTTGAAGTTTGCAGCTATTTTACCCTTTAGACCCTTAATGGATCGATCAGATTGAACATAGTTCAGAGTGATTCCGCATGTTTGGGTGTGAAAGAGGACCATACCTAGCATAAAAATTCCTATTCAAACATGTTGGAACAATTTGTTTGGTCACATGAGTTGCAGAACGAAAGTTGCACAACTTTGGAACTTTTCACTACTTCTATTTGACACTTTTTTCATTAACTGAAAACTGGACACCACAAGAAAACCACTTCAAGATAACTAAAAATGAGATAGATTATTGTAGAGGGTCCCAACATGATCCCATTGGACTAGATGAGAAGTTTCTAAGCATCACGATGTTCGAGTAACCTCATGCTGAAGTTTGCAGCTATTTTTCCCTTTGGACCCTTAAAGGATTGATCCAGTTGAATGTAGCTCAGAGTGATTCCGCATGTTTAGGTGAAAAATAGGACCATTCCTATTGTAAGAATGCCTATTTAGATGTGTTGGAACAATATTTTTGGTCACACGAGTTGCAGAACGAAAGTTGCACCACTTTGCAATTTTTCATTGCTTCCATTTGACACTTTTTTCATCAACAGAAAACTTGGCACCACGGGAAAACCACTCTGATATAATGAAAACCGAGAGAGGTTATTGAAACTAGATGATAAGTTTCTAAGCATCACAGTGTTTGAGTAACCTCATGTTGAAGTTTGCAACCATTTTTCCCTTTAGACCCTTAAGGGATCGATCCGATTGAACGTAGCTCAAAGCGATTCTGCATGTTTGGGTGTGAAAGAGGACCATTCCTAGAGTAAAAATTCTTATTCAGACACATTGGAAAAGTCTGTTTGGTCACACAAGTTGTAGAATGAAGGTTGCACCACTTTGCAACTTTCCACTGCTTCCATTTGACACTTTTTTCATCAACTGAAAACTGGACACCATAGGAAAACCACTTTGAGATAACAAAAACTAAGAGAGATTATTGTATAGGGACCCAACATGATCCCATTAGATTAGACGAGAAGGTTCTAAGCATCACGGTGTTTGAGTAACCTCATGTTGAAGTTTGCAGCCATTTTTCCCTTTGGACCCTTGAGGGATCGATTTGGTTCAACAAAGGGTCTATACTATAAACTTATCCAAACCTTACCAACTCTTGGGGCCAAAATTATAAGGTGTCAAAACTTCAAAATCCACATTTATATCTTAATTATACCACTGTACAATGGGTAAACCACAAAACCCTCCATTCTAGCCTAAACCCTAGGGGTTTATTGAAAATGATACTTCCAAAGCTAACCACAACCTAAAAATTACTCAAACAAGGTTTTGATACCCTACACAAGCTCAAACAATCATAAAATAATGCTTCCCTACACAAAAACACAATTTAACTCTTCAAAACCAGCATTTTTCTTAAAGAAAACACACTTTTACACACATGGGTTTCACACCCATCTCACTTTCAGACCTCCCCAACACTAACACATCATTCCCACACCTTAATAATGTTAGTTTAGACCCATTCCTCAAGTTATAGAGGCTACAGAAAGAGGAATGGGTCAAAAAGCCATTTTTATTCACTCAAAACCTTCAAATGTACAAGTTCGGGCTAATTTTAGTCAATTGATGATATTCTATTCCTTATTTTCCTCGAAGGACAAAACCTACTGAATGGTGCTCTTTCACCAATCATACATTGACCTTCTTGTTGCTCCTAAATTTTGGACCACATCCACTACCTCCACATAAAACTCAACATCCTTGGTCTTCTTGGTTCCCATGCCTTGATATGGTTATGCAAATGAAAATGAAGCAAAGCAATCATCTCCTTTTCCATTGGTTGGAAGAATGTATGCTTAATGTTTTGATACATGATATCAGCTCTTTCATCTACTCTCATGGTTGAATACTAAAATCTAGTATGGTGGACCTCCAGAGTTCTAGTCATCTTTCTTCCTCTTCCACCAAATGTTGGCTCAATCAACACATCTGCCAACCTAATTGACTTTGTTTTTGAAAGATAAAGTTTCACCTAAGTCACCAGTATTACTCTATTTTCCTTTTTATACTCTTTCATTGCTACAAATAATCTCTGGGATTTAATCATTTATACCACATGTGGTTGATGTGCTTTTGGTGCAGGAGCACCTTGGGATCCTCATGCCTCTTGGAGGTATTGCTTGTTTGCTTTGTTTTTTTTCAAAAAAATTGAGATGTAATAAGGTTCCAAGAACCATCTTTCATGTCTTGTAGCAAGTTTTAGTTTTGGAGTCAAGTCTTGTTGTAAAAACAAGGTCTCCTTCCTCACCATGTAAGCTTGATTCATCTAGGAAAACTAAAGAATTAAAGTGCCCTGATGTATCCAAGTCCTTGAGGGGAGTTTTCTTGACATGTGTAGTGTTTCTAGTGTCTTTTATTCTTTTCAATACACCTCTGAAGCCTCATTTCAATCGGGCTTTTGTGAAGTTGTAGTCAATTGTCTTAACTAGGCAATTAGGGGTCTAATTGGAAAATAAATTAGTTTCCAACATCCACCTAATTCAAATGTTAGTTGGAGGAAATTGGGAAGGGTGGTTGGAAGTTAAATAAGCCTCTCATGGTAAAGGAATGGTTTTTGAATCATTTTTTTTAAGTTCTAATGAAAGAAGTGGTTGTTTTCTAGAAATTTCTCTGTGTAATTTGTTGCTAAAATGTGTGGTATGACCTCTATACAATCTATACGGGCTCAACCATATTATGGTTGGAAAGAGGAGAGTGTAAAATTTAATTTGAAGGTGGTTTGGTGAATTTTCATCAAGTATAAGTGGAGATATCTTCATTTTAGCAGCAGGAGGTCAAGAAACCCTCAAAACTAGGGTTTGGCCAAAAAATGCTTCTATCTTCCACTCCCACAGTCTATAGCTGCTAATTTACTGTGGGATGGAAGGTATTTATGTATATTTTCATCTTTTCAAGTTTTTGGAGAATTTCCAAATGTGTGGGGAAAGTTACAAACTGATCTAGACCTAGCATCTTCATGTGATAGGCCTAGCTTGTAAAGCAAAAATAGAAGTTTTGCTTGTTTTGAGAGATTTTTGTTCAAGATGGCACTTAGGAATGATTGAAATGGTTTTAAGTAGTCTATAGGATTTTGAAACAAGTATTTGGGGAGAATGGGTGAGCCTAGATAACTAAAAACCAATCAAGTGCACTCAATTAGGCCTCTTGAGGACATCGTTAGTTTGGTCCATGGTTGCTTTTCCAACCACTATCAAGAAGTAAGATTTTGTGGCCTTGTTGAGGCATAATATACTTGCCTAAAAATAATAGTTTACATCAGATATAGGTTTTTGGGTGAGAATTAATTGGATTGTCCTACTAGGCAATGCTACAAGCAATTAGGGGTAAAGAGGCCTACTAGTTGAGAAATAAACTCATGGGGTTTCCTAAGTGATAAACATGGCTATGGTGTGTTGATTGTGGTCTGTTATAGCATGTTTCAAGTGATTATAAGTTCTTCAAAAGTATGAGATTCAAGGAACCTTGGTGAGTTGAGTTTTCCTTAGAAAAGGACAGTGATTTGATGGTGTGTTGATAAGAGTATTTGAGAGAAGCACTCATAAAAGAACCTCTGCTATCTCAGATTGGTGTACTTCCCTGCTCACTTTGTATCAAATTTGAATCCTTGCATCTAAAAGAAATTTCCTCAACATAAATACTCTCTCAAGGTTAGCAATCATACATTGACCTTCTTACCCATCTTAAATTTTGGACCACATCTATTACATCCACATAAAACTCGACATCCTTGGTTTTCTTGGTTCCCATGCCTTCATATGGTTATGCAAATTAAAATGAAGCAAAGTAATCACCTCCTTCTCTGCCATCTGGAAGAATGCATGCTTAATTTTTTGATACATGATATCAACTCTCTCTTCTACCCTCATGGTTGAATATTGAAATCCAGTATGGTGGGCCTCCAAAGTTCTAGTCATCTTTCTTCCTCTTCCACCAAATGTTGGCCTGATCCACACATCTTCCAACCTATTTGGATTTGTTTTTTGAAAGCTAAAGTTTCTCCTAAGTCACCAATGCATCTCTCTCTACCTTTTCAAACTCTTTCATTGCTACAAATCTTCTTTGGTATTTAATCATTTGTACCACATAGTTGATGCACTTTGAATTATCAGTAATAGTCTTCAAAATTGGTTGCTAGTACAAGTTCATTATGCTTTCATAATACTTTATAACCATGGATTTCAACCATTCCTTGATGCCATCAAGTGAAGATTGAGGAATGGCATCAATGTGGAGTACATCTTGCTTGAAGTCTTTGAAATAAATAGCCATATCAATTTCCTTTTTTCCAAGTCCTACTCTCTCAAGGTTAACAATCTCAATCTCACTAATAGTGATTACTACTAAGAAAGGTAATTCCACCAACTCCACCAAATAGTTTACCATAAGAATAATAATATCAAAGGATTTGTAAGAAACTCCATGAAAACCAAGCTCTCTAAATGGTACATATCAAATTCTAGTTCAAAATATTTTAGATGAGGCTGCTCCCATAGCTCTCTTACTTGCTTGAAAAAACCTTGAAAATCTATATTGATTTTATTTTTATTGTCCCTCTCTTGTTGTTCTTCCTCAGTTTCATCAAGATCATACATTGACCTTCTTGACCCTCCTAAATTTTGGACCACATCCATTACCTCCACATAAAACTAAACATCTTTGGTCTTCTTGGTCCCCATGCCTTGATATGCTTATGCAAATGAAAATGAAGCAAAGTAATCATCTCCTTCTATGTTGGTTGGAATAATACATGCTTAATGTTTTGATACATGATATCAAATATCTCTTCTACTCTCATGGTTCAATACCAAAATCTAGTATGGTGGACCTCTAGAGTTCTAGTCATCTTTTTGCCTCTTCCACCAAATGCTAGCCTGATCTAGATGTCTGACAGCCTAATTGACTTTGTTTTTGAAAGCTAAATGGTGTAGGAGCACCCACACCTCACCCTCAATTTTTGATTGTTTGATGGTAAATTGGGAGGGAAGTTGGTAAATTTTAGTATGTTGAGGTCTTTTTGTCTTGAATAAGGTCTAATATACCAATCTTTTATGTACTTTGGGAATTAGTAGGTTAGGGTGGAAAAATGTGCAAAAGCACTCTTGAATTAAATAAATTTTGATATTACCATAAAGGAAAATTATGTAAAAAGTAGGTGGGAGTGTAGAGAAAGATTCTAAAAGTCATGTTATAAGGGTGTCTAAGTGGTCCTAGGCCTTTAGAATATTAAATTTGCATGATAAAGTTTAGTAAGAAAAAGGTAGTTATGGGAATTGAAGGGAGATGATTCTCATTTTAAATGTATTAAAAACATCACTCAAGCCTGAATGGGGGTTCAATCAATACCTTTTTTTAATATTGGTTCTCTTCACAATGCCTAAAACTCTGGAATTTCAACATTTTTTTGAGTTTTCAATTTCTTTTTTTGTGTATGGCCTAGTACAAGCCTCTTACGAAAATAAATTCATGAAACATTATTGTGGCAGGTCTTAACCTAGATTTCAATCTATTTTTATACACCTTTGGTTGTTTTAGTGAAAGGAAAATCCATTTTTCTTTATTCAGCCTATATAGACCAGCAGGGTCTAAGTTTACTTTAATTTTTGTGATTGAGTCCTTCCTCATACTATGGTGAATTATGACTCAGAGGAAATATTTAAAATGTGTTGTTTTCAATTTTCCTTAACTCTTTTAATAACTGTAAGGTGTTTATAGGGCTGGTGATGTTGTTTTAGGTTGACAATGTGAGATTTCACTGCTACAAATCATCTCTGGGATTTAATCATTTGTACCACATGGTTGATGTGCTTTGAATCCTTGCATCTAAAGAAAATTTCATCAACATAAATACTACTACTCTCTAAAGGTTAACAATCACAATCTCACTAATAGTACATTTGCAACCATATTCAATGATTTTCCTTCAAAAGGCTCTAAATTCAAATATTGACTTAAATAGCCTTCAAGAGGATTTAAATAGCCTTTACAAATGATTCTACATCTTTCCAATCATGCCTAACTATTGTTTTTGTAACTAACATGACTTATTAAATTATAAATCAATTGTGGATGTGTTATGACCTTATTCAATTGACAAAAATCATAACACAAAACTAACTTAAAAGATTTATGTGTACCAAATTTCATTATTTCAGTAAATGTCATTACAAGTAAATCTCATCACAATGCCTTAGGTACTTTGTTCTAACAAATATTTTATAGTCTCACTCATACATTTGAGATTCTCTTATAATGTCTACATCATAGGTTCTCATTTAGAGGTTAACTTCAAATGAGAAACTTGAGATTCCCTCACAAATATTTGCACACTCTTTTATAATGGCTTGAAATCAAAATTGAGATTTTTCAAGATCATTAAAATAAGGATGTTGCATTGCTTTTTTGGCTTAGATTCTCTTCGATGGCTCCAAAATTAGAATTTTATGCAAGGAGAGACCAATCAATTTTTACTATTTTAGTTACATATAGGCAAAGTAAAAGAATAAAAAGAAATAGCTCATGTCCAAAATGGAAATGAAATGAAAATAGATGGAAGGCACTTATAGATAGACATGGAAATCTCTCAACTTAATCACTCCTGCTCATACATCTTCACTGTGAGTTCCAAGATACCTATTGCACACAACACCTCTCATGAATCTAGAATATCTTGAAATTCGAGATGCTCCTATAATGTCTACATCATAGGTGCTCATGATAAGGTTAACTTAAAATGAATAACTTGAAATTCCCTCACCAAGCTTTGCACACACTTTTTTAATGGCTGAAAATCATAATTGAGATTTGGATTCATAATCAAAATAGGGATATTGCATTGCTTTTATGCTTGAGATTCTCTTGGATGGCTCATAAATTTGCATTTTCTGCAAGGGGACACCATTCAATGTTTACCAGATTACTTATAGATATGCAAGGTAAAATAAGACATGATAGCATTGGCATCAAACAAATTAACGTGGATACAAGTATAAATTAATAAGAAACATTGTGCATATACTTACAAATTAATCCAATGAACCATCTGGATCTGGTCTACTCTTTATTGTGTCAAGTATTGCCTCATGGTCAGACTCATGAACCTTCGATAAGGTCTTGTTCAAAGGTCTACCCCCATATTTTCTCAAATGAGCATTGGATGCCACAACAAGGTTCAAGTAATGAAGAATCTTATGATGCATCTCAAAGTCCTCAAACAACCAATGTTTAACACTCTTATGTGGGTACCTTCCAAGCCTTATTCCAGTAAAAACAACTGAGCTTGTTGGGTATTCGATATTTTCTCCATCTATAACTGGGGTTTCCAATTTCTTTTTTGGCCTCAACACAATGACACAAGTAATAGTCTATTCCCTCTTCATTTTATTCATCTACAATAACTACATAAACATGCCCTGCATTGATATGTGCATAAAATCACTCAAAATTAGTCAACATTATGAATACAATACAAAGTAAGATAACAATATGGAATTTGGAAAACTAAGCAAGTAGATATATTACCTAGTTGAACTAGATCTGATACGTGGTCAAAGTCGATCGATGATTCCATCTATGTTAGTTCCAATGTCATCGAAGGGTGATATGTGTGAAGTGGGATAAGATAACTTGTCAACCATTTGTCAATCCACTCCCTTGACTCACAGTCATTCTAGGCTTGCATTGTACATGAAGAACATAAGCATGCCATCTTACATGTATCAATACTCCATGAACCTGCATTTGAGCTAAGGAAAGAGTGTAGCTCACTCGATCCTGTAAGTGTACAAAAATACTCATATGATGCAATGTTAGTATCAGCCATCAAGCAAAAAATTCTATGAACTGAATGTGTGCCTTCATTACCTGGACCCATTGAAGCATTACACCACTCAACGATTGAACTTGCATCTGTCAACTTTGCAATGTATTTATAATATAACTCTTCTCTTGCTAATGCTCTTTTCATGCATGCTCCTGCACCATCATGCTCCCCCTTTCCATTCCCAGCCTCACAAAAGTACCACATATGTTGAACACCTATAGTGAGATGCATCCTGCATAACTAGTAGAACATGCACGCATTCTTGAATTGTGTTGCATTGTTATTTGACCATATTATATGTCGACCATATGCTATGCCCCTCCAAGCCAAATCACTATAGAACATCTAGAAGCAACCTTGCACAAACTCTAGAGAATGTGTGCAATCATCACTAATATAAAAGTGATACTCCCTCAATACCTTCCTTTGGTCCTTTGTACTATCAGTTGCATGAATGAATGCTATGTGTGCACATATCAAAACCTTTGTGGAGTTGTAATATCAAAACATGGACATAAACTGATACATTGGAATCTTCTCAATAACCAATTCACACCTTTTTGCTTGAGACCCATCTTTTATAGCGTATGCCACTATTTTATACTTCCCAAAATCTACTAGTTTATGCCCCACCTCATCTGTGCTTTCCATATGTTGACATACTAGCATTCGTTGCAAGCCACCACAATGCTCGCATGAACCATGCAAGCATGTTGTCTTGTAGAATATTTGGCCATCCTCTATTTGACATAAATTTTTTGATAAGAACTCTCTTGAAGATTTTGGTGGGGCTGTTATGCCACAATCTTGTAAAACATATTAGTATGAAAATCTAAACATATAGAATGATTAACATCATAATGGTTAGTGAATTCAATATGTACTCTACAACAACAAGTAGTGCGTGTGTGATTTATCTTGACATTTAAAAAGTTTTAAGCATTTCAAAAAATCTTTGAGAAATACTAATTTGAGGATAAGCATTTTGAAATTTATGAAAAAATTGGGTTTGAGTCGTATCCAAAAAATGCTTTGGATGTGGCTCACGGTTTCAACTACCAATTCTCCTTCTTACGACATCCCTTTGATTTAGAGATGGCCTTGTATTATTCTTCCAATAATCTTCAATTAGTGTTCTCAATGCTTCAACAACTTTTCTATCTTTATGTGGTAGTCTTCCTAAGAATGTCCATAATTCATTTGAATCAGTGCCCTCAATTATTTTCTGCCTTTGAACAACTTTTGATAAAATATTCTACTAATTCCCATTTGTTCACTTGTGTTTTTAATGAGACAAGATCTCTTTGTTTGATAGCTTACCAAAGTCGATGTAATGACACGTCGGGTGACATTACTATCCTTTGAGTGTGAGGTCTTACCCACACTCTCATAAGCATCCATTAGATTCTTCACAATAGTGTTTTCACTTGGTGCATTCAATGTTCTCAACCCAAGAGTCTTCATGATGTTTCTGTACTTTAAACCCTGCATCATTTGAACAAATAGTTGACATCTTCCAGTCTCATTTAGCCTTTCAAAGAAGATTTTCCAAATCTTAATAGAATATCTTCTACAAGTGCATTCTAGAATCTTACCTTCCATGTGTTGCAAAATATCCTCATCAATATTAATCAAAAAATTTGGCTTTCTATGCAAAATTCTAGGTGGTGTTCTCTTAGGTACATACATCTCAACATTAGCAATTTCATCAAAATTTAATTGAGGTGGGATAGATTGCATACCTTCGATTGAGGGTGGAATAGAATACATACCTTGAGGTTCACGTGGGGATAATGGCATACCTTGTTTCGTCAAATTTGAGTGATGATGTACTCTCAACTTCAAATGTGGTGGATGGTGTCCAACCATACTCACTTGTGGTAGATGGTGTCCCTCCATATTCGCTTGTGCTTAATGGTGTCCCTTCGTATTCACTTGCGGTAGAGGGTGTGTCTCCAACTATGGTATCTACATCTCCCCTAGCATGACTCTTTTTCATTCATGCCCTTTGTGCTACCAATTTCTTTTCTCTTTTTGACGGTTGAGGTTCCTCTTCATCTGGCTTGTTTTCATCAATCGTTCCCAATTTCTACTTTTCACGATATTCCCTCATCCATTTTTTCTCTTTATCTCTGAAGGCTTGGAGCTGATCATCTATTAGTTTTTTCCTTTTAACAGTCTATTTCTTCAGTATGACGAATAATTTTACCTATGCAAAAATTGCTAAGTCAAGTTAAATTAACTAATAGTGAAGGGTTCTAAAAGTCTATTAAAGAGGAAGACCAATGGTCACCTCTTTCAAATGTTAGTTTTCAAAGTTGAAGTGGTTTGTTTTAAGAGGGAAACATTATAAAAGGCCATGATAAACTTGAATGGAGGATGATCTTGGATTGGGCATCAGACCAAATGAGGAAATGTTGAGTTTTCCTTAACAAAATTGAGCTTTTGGTGACTGAAATTGAGTTTATGAGTTGGGCAGTGTTATTTTACATTAGATTGAGCATGAACAAAGTATATTAGGCTTTGTTCAATATTTTTCAAGTTTTGGAGTGTTTGGAAAGTGCTACTTTCAATAAAACATACAGTTTCTAAGCCTAGGGAGAGGGTTTTATGGTTTGGGTGGTAAATGATTGAATCTCTATAATCTAATGCTATAATTTGAAGTTTTGATAGATATAAAGTGCTGCCCCAAGGTTTTAGGAGGTTTGGACATGATTTGAAGGAGGTCCCTTTGTAAAAGTGGGCTAATTTTGACCCTTAAAAGCGTAGAAAACTTAATAATGTGTGCAGTTTGGTACAAAACAAGCATTGGTGATTGTTGGATATGTTGAAAGGATTTTTAATGGGTAAAATAAAGGTGTCTAAATGGTCCTAGGTCTATAGAACAACAAATCACTATGGTGGCAGGTCTTAACTTGGACTTCAATCTATTTTGAGACTCCTTTGGTTGTTTCGGTGAATGAAAAACTCCATTTTTCATGATCAGCCTACATAGACCAGCAGGGTATGAGTTTTACTTTAATTTCAAGATTGAGCCTTTCCTCCTACTATGGTGACCTGTAATATGTTTTTTCCAAGTTTCATGTTTCTTTTAACAGTGGTAAGGCATCTATAGGGATAGTGATGTTATCTTAGACTGAGAATGTGAATTTTTGGCATGAAAAGGAGGAACCAAAGTGGTGTTTTTGAGATATAATGAGGCTAAAGACCTAATGAAGGTTTATTTTGTTTGTACAGACCCTAAAAACCTTGTTTGATGCTTTGGTGAGGCTTGGAAGGCCTTGGAGTTGTGAAATATAGAAAACCCTAGATATTTATGAGCAAATTGAGGGTTTTTGTATTGGAAACTGTGAGCACCCTACAAATTTGCACAAAGCTTAAAATCCATAACATTGATTAGTTCATGCAAATTTACTAAATGCTCTTATGAAATAATGCATCATGCCTTTATAAATAGGATAACAACACAAACTAATATAAAACATAAAACAAGACACATATCTATCCCATAGTGGATTGGTGCTTCTTTGATGTGGAAAGAAGCCCTTTCCCAACCCTTGATAATTCCAATGATAAAATGATGATATGTTGATGATCAAGATGATGAATGGGAAAAATTAGCTCACAATTGAAGAGTAACTTTTCATGAATGATTGTGGAGATGTGGAGTTGTGGAGGATTTGAACAATAGAGGAGACCTCTATTTATGGCCAAAAGTGATAAAAGAATGCCAAACATGGAGGATGTGGGACTAAAGATCCACCAATGAGAAGAGGCCACTTGTCAACTTGTGATAGGCTTGAGGATGCACACATTTTGGTCAATGTGCCAAAGAGAGGGAGATTTAAAATTTGAATTTGAGAGATAAATGTTGAGTTTGACTTGTGCAAGGGACATGTAAGAACCATGTAAGAGCTCATAAATGCTTTGTTGGATGTATATGTCCACTTGTTTTTGAATTCAAACTTGAGGGAATATTCCTCAAAGATGCCATGTTGATGGAAAATGATGATTTTATAAATGAATTAAAATGATTTATTGGTGTAAGTGGGAAAAGCTAGAGGATGTGATGGGTGAGTAGATTAGGTTAATCGGGATTAGATTAGCTTAGGTGATGATTAAGATGCTTTGACCCATTTGACTTAGATTTAGGGATTTAAATCAAATCAAAGTGAGATGAAAGGTGATAAATACTTAGTTAAATAAATATTTGATTTATTTAGCTAAGGGGGATAATGATAGGATCAAGTTGATTTATTCAATTTAAATTGATGACTTTAGGAGATTGATTAAATAAACTTGATTTATTAAATTGATGAGCGACTATGAACTAATTAAATGCATGATGCCAATTTCACGTGTCTACACTACTTTCTAAAGAAAAAATATTAAAAATAAAAATAAAAATATTTAAAATTTTATAATAAAGGTTTGTTTTCTAACTATTGAGAGCATAGTATGCTTATTGTTTATTTTGAGTTTATATTTATAATTAATAATATAGATATGAAAAAATAAAATGAAAAATATATATTTGTTGATTATTTATAATTATTTATAATTTTTTAATTTGTTGTTGTATTTATGAAAATAAAAATATACATTTGAAAAAGATATTAACATTTTTTACTATAAATTAAAAAATATAAATATAATTTTTTAGACTTTTTTTGTTATCTTTTGTTGTTCGGTTTCAGGTCCCTGTAAAACATGTTTTTTCCTCTTCAAAAACATTTTTTAAATATAATTTTTTTTAACAATATTTTGTGAATATTTATATATTTTTATTTTTCTAAAATAAAATAAACATTTTTTTAAATTAAAAATATAAAATAAAATATAATTAAACATTTTTTATTTTTATAAGTTTAAAATATTGTGCGCGAGTAGAAGTCATTGCATCAATATTTTGGAATGTGGTTAAATTTTTCAAAAGTACTCTTTGATATTACTATGAATTGTGAAATTCTTATATCTCTAATTTAAAATATTTTTTTAAATCAAAATATATAATTATTTTAGTATTCATATTATTTCTATTAAGATTCAATTGTATCATTTTTGAGTGAGATTTACTCTTCCATATTTTATGAGGGGTGGCTCACACAAATCCATCTTTCATAAGTAGTGGTTCACCCAAATCTATTTCTCATAAGTAGTGTTTCACCCTTATTAGCATAGATGCAATGAACATAAGTGGACCATCTATTCCCATGAGAGATCGGTTTGTGTGAGCCACTACTCATGAAATATGAGTCAATGAGATTGAGATGAGCTAGAGGGGCTCCATATGAATGGTTTATTAGGCACAATACTTACTAAAGGTTTTGCAAATGGAGTAACAAGTTAAGTAGACTTGAGTCTAGGAGAAACTTCATGGCAAAGCATGCTTTATTTTGAGTACTACTAGGATGATTGACCTTCTAAGAAGTTCCAATGCTTCACCCCTATAAGTACCACCCTAGATTTACTGAATGTTAAGTGGATAATGTATTCTTATGAAAGATGGATACGTGTGCTCTAGGAAAATTCATCGTCAGCAATTTACTAAAATTCACCGGCATGACAAATTCACCTCAAGGAAAACTCATGAAATATAGATTAATTTTCTGACAAAATTCTTGGTGGTGAATTTTCCTTCAGGTGAATTTGAATTTGTCTTGGTGGTGAATTTTCCTTCAGGTGAATTTATCATGACAGTGAATTTTCTTGTAGTAATTTGTCTTGGTGGTGAATTTTCCTTCAGGTGAATTTGAATTTGTCTTGGTGGTGAATTTTCCTTTGGGTGAATTTATCATGACAATGAATTTACCTGATGGCGTGAACTACTCATGAAATATAGATTAATGTTAAAAAAATCTTTTTTCAATATGTATATATAAAATATGAATCATAAAAACTATTACATAATATTATTTGAGATTAAAAAAATGCTTTTTTATTATTAGAGAAAATGATTCATTATAATGATGAAAAATCACAAAATGTAAAGAATAAAATTTCCAAGTTATCAACCTCATAATCATCACATTGATGTTATATGGAGACAACCACGCTCATCCTCTTCTAAATTTTGCACACTGTCCAGATGCTTCATTTGTACGCCTGTTGATTTCTACTCATTCACAGGCTCCCTAGGTCATAATCATCACATTTTCTTTTAAAGTTTCCTAGTGCCTTAAAAAGGTCATGCAAGCTCCCTAAACATTCACACAGTCTAAAAAATCACAATTTTAAGCATTCATATGCTCACTGAATGAAGCATCATATCTTAATTTTGTCATGTTTTTCTCCTTTGGGCTAAAAGTAATGCTCTTAGGCTACGGTTTCATGTAGGTGATCTTATTAGTATATTTTAATTTGCATTGTTAAGAAATTTAGGAATTTTTATAAGCACCAGATATTTATGGATTTTTAAAAATAAAGTTTAAAAATTGAAGTTAAATTTGTTGAGGAAATTAGTAGTTTCATGATTATTTTTAGCAATAAAGAATTGTAATTTTACAATTATATAGTCAATTTTGAAAAATATTGAGAGGAATTTAAAAATTAATAGATGAATGGCATGTGGCAGCAAAATTTTAGGAAGAAGGTGATGAAACTTTTAGCCCCACCCCAAAGACACCACCTAAATCTAAAATCTAAAAAGTAGGGGTCCATATTTTCTTGTACAAGATTCTAATTTATCATATAGCAATTTTTTTCCTTCCTATAAGATCTCCTACTTCACATAAATAGTTCATGTAGTGACTTCACAAGACCCTTTTCTTACTCTTTTTAAAGAATGATGCACTAACTTAAACTAGTGTCTCTTAGATGCATAATTTTCCTTATAATTTTGATGAGGGCACAACTCGAGACACAAAAAATAACCCACAAACAAGAGAATAATTTTATTATTCAGAAAATGGAGCTTCTTACATGCAGAGGATCTCAAATCCCCAAGTTCTACAACACATGCAAGTTACAGAAAGCTACAGAATAACCCTTTCGCAATAAGCGAACTTGTCCCCAAAAAGTTACCCAAAAAAATTAGAAACCCGCCCATAAATAGAGCTCCTCTTTAGTTTGGAGCCAAAACAACATTAAAATTTGAGTTTAAGTGGTTTGGCGCAGAAAATTACAACTTGAAGCTCAAATTTCAAAAGAACATTTGCAATTGTATCTTCTAGAAAGTGCGCCAACTTCCCGGGGCCATAACTTTTGATCCAGGGCTCCGATTTGCGAATCGTTTGAACCGTTGGAAAGGTCTCAAAGTCAAGAATGCACTTGAAATCTTCTATGCTGATTTTGGAAAGTTTTAGGGCCATTTTGGAAGCTCTAAGTGCCTCAAATCCAACTCGGAATATTTTCAGGTGCAAATATAGGAAACTAAAACTGCAATATCTTTCAACCTAGGAATAGAAAATAAAAACCATAAATTAAAAATTTCATTATGATGACAAGAGTATCCAAAAATGTAAAAACATCTAAAAACCAAAAAACTTGAAATTTAACTATTTTTGGGTGATGCAAGATTGCCCTTACACCACTGGATGCTCTTGCATCAAATTTGATGGATTCTACACAGCTTGTAATGCAATTACTTTTCCTAACCCATCAAGCATGTGGTGAGCTCCTATGATTGTTGCTTCCTTATCAAATCTCCGGCCACTTTTCCCTTCTAGTTCAAATATACACTAAAAACTATGTATTATTAATTTTTCCTAGCCATAATATTAGGGTACAACTAATTGTGGGCATTATGACAATGGATGTGAAATATTCTTCAAGTGTGAAGTATATTTTGTGATGTGGACATGAGACTGATGCCATTTGGATGTGGGGAGGTTCTATGAACTTGACATGAACTGGGTTAGAGAAGTGCAGATGATGTGGGGATAAAATTAGATGCCAAATCAATAATAAACTTAATTTTGTAAAGGTTTAGATCACAACTAGTGAAGGCCTAGGGATGGTTGAAATAGGCCAATGCTAAGATATAAAATTAATTAGAATTAAAAATCATATTATACTATGAAGTGTAATTAATTAATAAATGTGATCAAGCATGTAACTTAAATGTTAGATAGACAATATGCAAAGTTAATATTACAAGTGATGAAATTTGAACATAATGTATAATACTAAATCATAATGGAGGTAGGTGTAGAACACATAAAACATGAATTGAACTCAATCACTTTAATGGGGCTTATTAGAAGTAAATTTTGGATCAACTATCAATGTAGGGGAAATCAAGACATGAGTATAGACTAAAGCCATGATTAACAATGTTGAAGGGGTAGTCAACAACTATAACTAATTATGAACCCATTATCCTAACTTAATTTAAATTAATAATTCATACTAATTGGGTTATGAATGATTGAGTTCAAAGCTATCATTAGACCTAAAAATTTATTTGTGATAACTTAAGAGAATTATAGAATGATTTACAAAATCAAATTATGACTATTATAATACCATGGTCTTCTATCATATTGATGTAGGGGCATCATGGTTCTTATCCATATTGGAAATGTCTTCTTTGTTTCTACTCACCACCAATGTCAGCCATTCTAATTTAAATTTGATATCTTGAATGTTAGGAGGAAAATCAACTAACCCATATCCATTCATGAATAAGTTAGCATGAAAAATGGATAGGGATCAATTTGAGTGAGAAATTTTAACCCATTAAGGAGTTGGTGAACATTTATGATGGGATTTTGAGTGGTGCACCAATTTAGGTAATATTTTGTAGAAACTTCCAAATTTTTGGAGGGATTTTGAGAGAAAAGAAAAAAGAAAAAAGAGAGAGAATATAGAGAACAAAGAGAGGAACATGAGTTAAATAGTTAAGAATTGAATAAAAAACAGAAAACATAGAGGGAAGACAAGACAAGAAGCAAGAATAAATCATGTGGGAGAAAAACAACAAGAAAGGAAAAACATGAGAGTCTAAAATTTGGCCTAGTATTCCAAGGGAAAATAAATGAGTATAAATCATTGTAAATGACTATATTTCTGAGTAAAAATAAAAATTAAATATTACCAAATTTGAAATTACCATATTTCTTGGAATGTGTGTACCTTGTGAATGGTGAATTTTTTGTGAGTTTTGTTGTTTTAGAAATCAATGTTATTTCTAGGTGTGAATATTTGAGTATATTGTGAGTTGGTGTTGTGTTTTCAAAACCATAACATATGTTTTATATTCTTACAACATTTTTTCTATTCTTGTAGAAATTTATTGTTACACCTATAACATAGTTCTATTTTCTTACAGAATAGTTCTTTTTAACTACAACTATAGATTTAACCTATAGCAAGAATTTTTAGAACTTTGTAGGGGTTATGTGGGTTTCCTTCAACAACACAACCTCCCTTCTCCACTTTTTTACCTCTATTTGGTTTGGTCTTAAGCATCTACAACAAGGTGGGTTTCATCAATGTGGTATCAAAGAACAATTAGAGCTTTGGAAATGAAGGTAGTGGCTTTGGATTGGGTTAAATGATACTCTATAAGTAGTTATTGTGCGTGTGTCCCTACAAAAAATGATATTGTAGTTAGAAGGAATGCATTAATAAGTTAGAAAATACATTTATGGTCCCAAGATGTGGCCAAGGAGAAGGATGGAAAATGTTGTAGAACTTTGTAGCTATTGCAAGAAGGATAGATGCTCATTAGTGGAAGCCCTAAGGGAAGCACAAGAAAGGATTGAATGCAATATAAGGTGGGATGAGAAGAGATAGGGAACATGAGTATACTAATAGTAAAAATGAAGGAGTAGATATGGTAGGACAAGAAGGTGAAAATATAGATATAGATATGGCTGTAGGAGAAAGGGGTGATAAGGGTTATCTCCAAAATTGAGAAAAGAACAATGATGGATTTACCAAGCTTTTTGAAGGAGTTTAAAACCAAATTAGTTAATAGATTGGATCACAAAAATGGAGAAATACTTCCAATATGATGAAATGGAGGACCCTAAAAGATTGAAGGTTGCCCAAACAAACTTTAAAGGTCATACAACACGTTGGTGAAAAGAGGTACAAGTTGAGAGAAGGATAAATGGTAGGGATAAGATAATTTATTATGATCAAATGGTGAGCAATATTAAGGATAATTTTCTACCTCTTGATTATCAACTAGACCTTTTTAAGAAATTTTACAACAACGAGAGATAAGCATGAAGGTATATACAATTTTTTTTTACAAAATTTCAATAAGATCATGGCATAGTGAGTTAGACCATGGAAAGGTGGATTGATATGCTAATCTTAGACCAAGGGAAGCATTGGTATTTGAGTTTAAAAAAAATTGGCACATAACTTTCTTAGGCTTGTAAATGGTTTTAAAAACCATTAAATGGTTTCTATTTATAATTCTTCTACAAATTAGAGTTTCAACTGGGATGTTGGATAAGTTATTTTATAAGTTGTAGTTATAATGGAGTGATATAGTAATTTAGAGAGAAATTGTATTTGTGTAACTCATTTTAAGGATTATTACAAACATTCTATCTCTTTTGTTGTATATTATTTCTACACGATTTTATCCACATATATATTGTGTTATAAAATGGATCTATTTTACAATTTATTTCTCTTTCTATTTATAATTTTTTATAGATAACAAACTTCAATGCTTTTTTTTTAATATAATTCCACTCTTTAGTTGCATTGTGCTTTCTAGATTTGGTAACAAATCAAAATTTATCTTAATAAGAGAGAGGAACACTTTTCTTTGTGTTTGTGGTTGGTTTTTTATTTTGTTAAGAAATATTGAAATGGCTTGAACCCTTATATAATAACAAATCGAAAAGGTAGAAAAATGTGTACCATGAGCAATAGTATAGACAAAATCACTCAACCAAACAAAATTTCTAGCATGAACATAAGACTAGGATCTTAAAAGTATAATGGATCATATTCTAAATCAATTAGGTAAAGATTTCATTACTATGATTTACTTGAAGACAACCATTACAATGATCTTGAGTCTTGTATTCTAGAGTTAAATGAAATTCATGATATCATTACAATAAGAGTAAATAGTTTGGTTTGAAAACAATACCAATGAATATTGATTTTGCATTATATATATATATATATATATAATTTTTTATAATCATAATCCCTATGAGGTTTCTAGATATGTTGAATAATGAATAAGATAGAAATTAGTCAAACCTATAGAATAATTACTTGGTTTCAAATTAAAATATAAATTAGAATATATATATATATATATAATTTTTTATAATCATAATCCCTATGAGGTTTCTAGATATGTTGAATAATGAATAAGATAGAAATTAGTCAAACCTATAGACTAATTACTTGGTTTCAAATTAAAATATAAATTAGAATAGAATATTTATTTATTTTCTTTGGTAAATATTTTAATTATATTTTTTTTATTATAGTTATATCTTCCTCTACTATCACAATACATGTAAACCTCCATTAATTTTATGACTATCCTTGGTTAAATCTTGATTAAGACTGTCATGACCTTCTCTATTGGTACCTTCTAGTATTAGTATTTATGGCAGCTTCCTTTAATTTTCACTATACCTTTCCTAAGCTTCCATATTGTGTAAACCTCAAAATAAATTCCCTATAAAAATTACACTACATCGCCATTTCTAATTATTTATTCAGGAAATTATATATCATATTTAGAGCTCTCAAACATGCACACTTTGAGAGGAAAGTAAGAAGTGTGGATTCACCTTCTTCACCACCATGGTCTTTTTTATCTATCCACATATTTTTGAAAATACTATAGATAAGTGCCTCGTCATGGTATTAAATGGTCTTCCCTTTTGTTAGAGGACCATGAATGAATTCCACATGTGCACCAATATCCTTCATATATATTAGTGTAGTCATGAATTGAAGGTCCGAAAAGGGACTGTCCAACTGTGTAGCATAGAGTCAACATTGTGGAAATGACACTAGATATTGATCAAAAAACATGAAATTTCATTGATTCAATAACTATAAGTCTTACATGCACTAGATATGCAAAATAATTAGGGATCACAAGCCTATTGCAAGGGATTTAAACATTGGCCAACAAGCCTTATTACAATCCTACAATGGGGTAATGCAAAATCTGTAAACTCTAATCATGTAATTCTAGTTGAATCCTTTCCTATGAATTAAAAATGATCTTAAATGTGATTCTCCAACTCAAACAATGGTTCGTGTTGGCCTCAAAGGTTTACAAAACCTGATAGGTGATCAAGTGTGTAGGTTAGTCTTCAATCATGAAAGATAACACCTTAATAAATGAAGTGAATTGTGGATCCCCAAGAAAGATCTCCTTGGATCCAATAATGATTGTATGATGTTCCATTAAGCTCTACATGCTCCAGAATAGGTCCACACAAATAATTTGGACTAGGTTGGCCCCAAATGCTCTAACTGTGAATTAACAGTGAAATTCTGAGAGTAGTAACTTCCTGTAGACAAATGCAAATGATTTTAAATCTAGATATGATGTAGATGACCATGTGTAGATGATATATCCTGCCCCATGATCCAAGAAACAATAATTCAATAAAATATGGAATGAACTACCCAAACTTCTATTAAATGAAATGCAAGAAAAGAAATGTTTTTGGTTGATACATAATTGTTATATGACCATGGATGATCCTGCATTGGACACCTAGGTTTGGAAGAAAATTGAGTCCCTCACTTTCCATGGGTTAGAGGAAAACCAAAGTGGTCCACCTCAGCCTAAGAAATCCATGATGAATCCTCCACTAGTTTTCCTTTCCACTTCACCAAATATTCCTTGTACTACTTTTTCCTAGTGCTTCTTCTGGTCTTGGTATCCAAGATCTGCTCAATCTCCTCTAATGGTTGATGTGGTAACTACTTCAAATCCAATTTTGTATTACTATCACTTGATTTTCATTCATGATACTTATAGATTTCTACAACATTGAAAATAGGTAATATACCAAGTGTCTCTAATAACTCCACTTTGTATTCATTTCTAGAATCAAAATTCTTGAGAATTTTACATGGTCCAAACTTCCTTATCTTTAGCTTATTGTATGTTCCCACTAGAAATCTTTCCTTCCTGAGATATACCATCACTTCATCTCCAACAAAAAAACTCCTTATGTCTCCTTTTATCATCTACCTTTCTTTGTACTTATTGTTCATGTCCTCCAAGTGATTTCAAACCTAACTATGCATTGTCTCCATGAATTTTGAAAATTATTCTACTCCTGCACTCCTCTTGTTCTTTATAGGAATGTCCCTTAACTCTGCAACTCCTCTAGGATGCACTTCAATCACAATCTCAAATGGTGTCTTCCCTAAACTCTAGTTTACTAAATTATTTTATGCAAAATCTGCTTGTGGTAGAACTCTGTCCCAATTTATTTATTTTTTTCTCTAACCAAACATCTTAATAAGTTACTCAAACTCCTATTTACTACCTTTGTTTTTCATCTATTTAGGGGTGATACATTGAACTGAACTTCAGTACTATCTTCATATTCTTCTACAATGTTCTCCAAAAGTAAGTCAATTAACTTGGTTTCCCTATTTGAAACTATACTCTTAGGTAATCCATTCAATCTCACAATCTTCTTGAAAAATAATTCAGCAACATGCTAAACATCATTAGTATTCTTGCAAGGAATTAAATGTGTCATCTTAGAAAATTTTTCCACTACTACCATTATAGAATCATATCCTCTTTGTTTTCTATGAAATCCTAATATAAAATTCTTGCTTAAATCTTCCCAAGGTCTCTTTGGATAATTCCCTAAGAGAAAGAAGGATAACTTTGAACAAGAAGTAGATGGTAAGTTGAAGAAACCCTACTTCCCTAAGAGAAAGAACTTTTAGAAAAATAAGAAGAGTTTGTACATCCAGGAGGATAGTGATGTATTAGAAGTTAGTGATAGTTCGGAGGATGAACAAGACTGTGCCTTTGTGATGGAAGAAAATGAATTTCTTTTCATGGAAAAAGAATGTGAAGAAAATAAAGATGGAAAGGTAGAGGACCTTGGTGAAGAAGGTGAAGAGGAAGGGGAAGTGGACCTAGAAGAAGAAATCGTTTGTGCCTCAAGTGAGATAGATGACCTAAGAGAGGAGATTGAAAATCTAAAAAAGGAAAATAAGAATGTGAAGAAGCTTTCCCAAAAGGAGACTAACAAGCTAACCAAAAATATTGAAGAATCTAACCAGATGGTGGTGAGCATGAAGCTACAAGTAGAGGAAGCCAAAATAATTGAAGATATAGTCAAATCCAAACTATAATATGAAGTTAAAAAATGTATGAAGCTAGAGGTAGAAATAGTTTCCTTAAGAAAAGATTTGGAAAAGGCCAAGGAACATATAAAAAAAGGCTTAAAGATAAAGGGAGGATTGAAGATTCTTGATGGATTATTAAGCACACAAAATCCTTAAAAACAAAGAAAAATTAGGCTTGGGTTTAGAGAAAGGAAAGAGTACTTTTTCTAGTGCTTGTGCAAAACTGTATGAAAGATTTAGAGTAGAAGAAAAGTCTAGTACAAAAGGTGAAAAATAATGCAATGAGAATACATCATAGGCCCAATTAGTTTTGTTGGTCACATCAATGGTTTATCGTTTTCAACTACTTGATGTAAAATTTATATGGGTTAACATCTATTATCACAACATATTTTTGTTTTGACAAATAAATATGATTTTATGAAGCAATGTGGATGGAAAACACCCATTGCATGAATCCATGAGGCTAGAAAATATCCATTGTATGAATCCATAGTGGCCCCAAAATAATAGTATGCAAGCATCATATCATGGAAAGTAGTCTCAAGAGTAAAAATTCCTAATGTGACATTACCAAAAGGATTCTTGCATATAATTATGATATCCTTATATTATTACCTTGGATTTAGGAAGATTTTACTAACTAAGTTAGATCCGTCTAAAGAAAATTTACTATAAATATTCAATCGATAGCCATTTCCTACCAAAGAATCCTTTATTATAATTCCTATATCCTTAAGCACAATATAATAGTCTATACTCATAAATCATGTGTATATGTTGTAACTAATGGTACAAAATAAATAGTATGATTAATGTATCATACCCAAAAAGTGCAAGCCTAGGTGTAAGATTAGATGGTGGTATAACTAAGTTATGAAAAGTAAGAATAAAATATGATTAAGCCTAGTTTGATATGAAAAGTGAAAAATCATAGTCATGTGGCATGTACCCTCATTGTAGCTTGTGTCATTCATACAAATAGAAGGTACAAGTAGATCATGTGTTTACTTCACAATATATGTGCGACAAGATGGTTCATATGAAGGAGAATGCTCAAGGGTAAAATACAACTAGAATCAAGTACACAACTATCACTCTTTATAAAAGGTGTGGGTGACATCTAATGGTAATGGAGGAATGAATTAAGAATCTCCTAAAGAGAAGGGGAAAGGATGATCAAATCCCTAAATGAAGATAATGAGCATACATTGTGATATAATACTTTCACAAATAAAATGATCATATTTGTGTGATATAATTTCATTAGTGAATTGAGAAAAAAGACATCACATGTCATGCAAGAATCGAGATGTCAGAATTAGTTAGGGTACAACAAGAATAGATGCTAGGAGGAAAGTTTGGAATTATGTTATTCTTTTAGCCAAAAAAAAAAGTAGCTTTGGAAAAAATAATTTCACCCAGAACTATATGGTACCTATGTGGCATAAGGAGTTTTGAGTGAAACACTTTTTTCTTAAAACTACTAAATAGCTATTTTAATTATAAAATAGGAACAAGGTTGAATTTTCATATAATGTTTTGGCTTCTTTTTCTTTAACAAAAGGTTTTTTAACTTCGAGAAAAAAAGTTCTAGTCAAAAAAATTTTGTCCAAAATTTTCTATGTAACAACCTTTGTGGCATCTTAACCCCTTTTTCGGGGTAAATTCAAATAAAGCTCAACTTCAACTCTATATTTTTTCAGTTAAGGGTACTTTCATGAATATTTGAAAATACCCTTTTGTAGAGCTCAAAGTGTAAAATTTAAAATTATATATATTTTTCGCATAATAATCAATTTCTTATAATTTTTTTAAAATTTACGAGTAAGCTATTATAATCAAACATCAAGTTGAATAGGAATTAAAAAAGTAAATATATTTATTTTTATTTTTTAAAATATATTATGTGCTAGAGGAGAGATTATTCTCCACAAGGGTATATATTTTTTTAATATAAAAAAATCAAACAAAATTTGATGTCCCATGAAAACTATGATGTTCTAATTAAGTTTGAATTTTAAAATTTACTAAATAACAAATATTCATTGAAAAAAAAATAAACCATGCATTAAATTTTCATTTTTGTATGTGGAAAAATAAAAGAGAAAAATATTGTTCTCTTTTTTATAGCATCCCATTGACCTCACATTTTTTTTAAAAAAAATAGAAATTAAAATTATTCTCTTAAATTTATTAATTTAAAAAATAAAAATAAAAAAATTAAATATAAACTACATTTAATTTGATATAATTTATTAGTTCACATCATTTTAAAATTCAAAATAAATATCATTTTTATGAAGTGCAAGTTGAAAAATTATAATTATGTTAGTCATTCCTTTATAAAAGTGTGACACAATTCTAACATTTTACTTGCTAAGAATAGATGACTATGAGAATCCATGATATGAAAGAAAGGGTTAACCCAAAGGTGTAAGGCTCACGAGAATAAGCACTAAAGGCTCAAGAACCTAATAGAAGTAAGTGAATTATATCAAATGACATAATATTAGATTTATATTAGAATATTAATCCTATATCAAGCTTAGAAAGTGTGTAAAATAAAGAACTCAAAGCTAATCCAAGGGTTGTTAGGGTGGCTGATAGATAGGAATGATGAATAAACACCAAATTTAAAAGAAAATATAGATTATTGAAGCATAATGACACTAGAAAAGAGAAACTCTAAAAGTGAAGTGAAATTTTATAAAGTACATATCTAAAACCTTTAATGTTAGTTTAAAAACCATAGAGTGAAGATAGGTTGTGTATGATCAATTAGGTTTATCAAAAATGTGGAGAAAAATATTTTTTTGTAAGGTTCAATAATCTGATAATCTATGCATACCCATTAATACAATTTATCTAAACTAATAATAATGATCTTCTTATTGATAAGTTGGTAAATTAGAATAGTACGAAAATAGAAATATCAAATTTTATACTAGCTCAATAAGTAATGAATTTCAAGAAGATAGTGGTCTACATCTTGTATTGCTATCAAACCTTATCTGAAATAATGTCTTTTTATCAATATAACTACTTAGAATCTTGTGTTGGACTTTTTTCCTATTAAAGGATAAATTCATAGCCTTGGGGACTTGTTTGTGATGGTAGGTATATCCTTATGTGGTGGGTTTGTTTGTGTGATTTGTAAATCTATACTGTATAATTTTACTTAATATTTCTTCCATTCCTTTACTTTTATGAGAATAAGGGACTATCATTATTGAAAATTCTTTGTTAGGGTTTTTATATGACCCAAGTATGGGAGCACTATAATTTGATAAAGCCCTTGAAAATTGAATAATATCAAAACAACAAGATAGCACCTAACATACCTAATCTTTACTCTCTTAATTCACTATATTGAAGAGTGTTACTATTAAAAATTAATTTTAAAAATTAATTAGAATGATTAATCTTTCAAATTCTCATGGATTCTAGTATTTAAGCGAGATGATTAAAATGAATGCATTGAATTCTACACATACCAGCACATAACATTAGATTGTGTCAAAGATAGGTCTAATTGACCAAATTTGAAATTTGAATTAAAAAATTATAAAAGACATGCTCACAACAGTGAGGTATATCCGTAGACTTGTCCTAGAATGGAATAATACCTAGATCCAAGTGGTAAATTACTAAATAGAGGTAGGTGCATAGATGATGTGATAAACGACCTACTAAGATGAGTGTATAAGAGTGTGCATATTAATTAGGGTGAGGCTAAATGTCTAAGTGTATATATATGTGGATTAAGAATCTACAACAATGAGCCCAACTTTGCATAATATCATGCCATTAGCCATTATGAATATTAAGACATCAACTCAAAAATAGTAATAATAAAAAAAGATAATAGCATGGTTATACAATTCACAAAATGATATCAATTAATAGTGACTAATATGTAGAGTTTAAAAACAGAGTTGTGATAGAATTTACAAAATGATATAATTAATAATGACATATGTAGAGCTTAAAAATAGGGCTTTGACTCCAATTAAGAATTAAAACACAATTTGTTGAATAACTGCATGTTTTACAAAAGTACAATTTCATGTACTATGATTATGGCCAAATCCCCTAGTTTAATCATGTCAAGGGATTGAGAAAATTAAAATATAACTTAATCCAGAAGTAGAAAATGCTATGACAATACAAAACTTCATTAAGTTAACCTCGACATGGATCCTTGAATGGTCGACTACAGCATGCTACACTCTATTAAATTATAAATATGCTGGACATTGCTTATATCTCTTCATTTTGCAAGTACTCTGTCGAACATGTCCTCATATGTCATTCCATAGTGGTGATCCACAATACTAGAAATCTAGTCCCCTGCTTCTTAATCCACTCTAACCTATTTGTGGGCGAGCAATACGTAATACATATGAATATTGTCTAGTATTTTGTTGTTAGAATTACAGAATGGTACCTCATCTATCCATTTAGATAGTAGACCATTTATATTTAGCTTGTTTTGGTCTAGAATTTGTTTGATCAAAGAATAACCATCATTGTGATTAATTTGATTTCTTAGCTACAAATATAAGTAATCGGAATGTTTAGAAACAACTTCTGGAGAATCTAAAATTAGGAATCCCAAACCTCTAAACTATGAAAATTTTGAATACATTTGATTTTTGAGGTTTTGCTTCTGTTAGCTCATATGAACTAGACTTTTGGAGTTAATATTTTGGTAAGTAGTTATTTCAGCATTAGTAATGGAATGAAGAAAGATCCACCATTGAGCTTCCCCATCATCCTTGTGATTGCCATCTTCATTGATTTATTTGAATCATCTTCTTGGAGATCTCTTTATGTTTAGTTCACTTTCGTTCATACTACTATGGTTGAGACTAGAAGACATTGAAAAATGTCTCTGTCATTGTCTTCTTCATTCTCCAGACTTTTTTTGCCACATGGGAGGTGGACATGATAGAGTCCAACTATGAAGGCATCTCTTTTTTAGTTGTTGATGACTGCGCAACCAATTTTGGATGCAACAGAAGAGGCAAATGAGTTGCAAACTGGACAAGGTCTCTTGGGCAATTGAAGCTTGATGTATCCTGCTTTTGAAGAACAACTATTAGATGCAGCCTGTGGCCACCAAGGTGCAACATTAAGTATATTTAGAAAAAAAATGATTCATGCTCCAGAATACTAATGATTATCATGCTATTTTTGTATGTGTCCATAATTTACAATGAATTTGGAAGAGCAATAGTTATATCAGATATTTAAGTTCTCTCACGAGATGGATTGTTTATGTTTTACCAAAATGTGAAGGCCATATTTAGCTAAAAATATCAGCAAGAGAGGAATTGAATAGGTATTCTTGATTCAGAGTAGGGCGGTACTACCAAAACTCACTCAATCAAACCCTTATCAAAGTATTTAAACATCAAACAAATTGATTTCCTACACAAACTAACACTAGGCCATGAAGGGCAGAAATAGGGTTTTGGTGACATAATTTGCAAAAGAAAACTCAAACCCATAGCCTAAAACCAGTTTTTGATACCCATTAAGCCCTTTTATAGCATACCAAATTTTCAAGGGTGGTTTTTTTTGGAACCTAATGGTCTAAATTTTGTTGCTACGCTTGAAAATGGCCTAATTAGGCTTGTTTGGAATGGTCAAAACAAATCTAATTCAAAACCCAAGTGTCAAATCTTCAAACCAATACCTCCAATAAGTCAAATTAGATTTTCCCAATCAATTCCAACCCATACCAATTGATTCCCAAGAGTCCTCTATCAAACCCTAACACCTAAGCATCATATTTTGCCAAATACATGAAGTTTCTACCTTGGGGCATCACTAAACTCGCTCAATATGCCTTCCCCTACTTCTCCAACGTTGTGAGAACCAAGAACCTCTCCATTCCACCAAGTTTCACAAGATTTCACCATTGGAATGGTGGAATTTACATTTTAGTTGCCTTCAAAACAACAAACATAGGGTTTTTGGACCAGTTTTAGGAAATTGGCTATAAAATACTCAAAATTGAATGAAATCAGATGAAAAAAAAAACAAAAGGAAGCTAACTCAACACTTCATCAATTTCAATGCACAAGAGATCACCTACAGGCCATACAAGGCTGTACTAAGGTCTATAGCAACAAATTTCAATGTAAAACACATGAAACAACACTTTTATTGATGTTCAACCTTCCAACTTTCATCAACAACCTCTTTCCTCGACTATACATGGATTTTTTAAAAGAATATTTAATCACAAGCTAACCGTTTACAACTTCCTTTTGAAAACAACTATTCAACTTCCCCTTCATACAAAAAATGCAAAAGTTGCTTGACAACTTTGCAACTTTTTTGCAAAAATGACACATTTTAACAAACTAACCTCAAAATGACTCAAACTAACTAAAAACATGAGGAATGGTCTTGAGAGACCTTATTACAACCCAAAAATTGATTTAGCATCACAAAACTTAACATTTTGCACATTTATACATAAAAGCCTATGGTGCGCTACACCATTTTTGTAGCTCATCTTCTTCACTATTAAATTCTACCTTTTCCTGAAAAAAAATTAAAAAATAAAAGATAGTAGATCCCAAGGGAACCATAAATATTAAATGAGAAACAAGCTCAATAGACTATACCTGCAAATTTTCTTTAGTTCCTATTGAGGTGGATATAATTGTTGTTTGTAGAAGTAAATTGAGCATGTATCTTGTTGGGATTCACACCGGCTTCTAATGAATTGTATATAAAGAAAAAGTTTTTTATCTTTCACCTAAAAATGAATGAAGAGTAATTTCAACAAGAGAAAAATAAGCATAATTAGGTCTATATCATAATTTTATATCTCAATTGTAAATCTAAAAAGAAACACATCGCTTCATCAATACCTGTGTGACTCTTGAGACTTCTTAGCAACATCTCTTTACAATATAGTTCAGCCAGCTCTCAACCTAAAAAAAGTAAAATACACTAATATCCATCAACTTTTGAATCATTTATTTTCTGTCTTTTGAAAATCTAGACCGATCCAAAACATACCTGGAGATTTGAATCTCCAAGGATTTTTTAAAGATAATTGATGCAAGGTTTCTGTATAGGATTCCAAATGTTTTCTTGGGTGTTGTTTTTGTCTGCAAAATGCTTTAACAACTAAAAGTAATTGTTACAAATTAGTTAATAGTAAGTTGTTAGTCTTAGGGAGTTATTTTCTTAAGGAAATTTGGAATGGTTATTCAGAGGAAAATAATAACTTCAAAAAATCAATGTATTGGGTGTAATGTGACACATGAACGAATATAATGAAATTCTTCTTTAACTTTATTTACAATATAATTTTTTTCTGTTGTACATTGTTATCAGAGCAAAAATGATAATGGGTTGTGGAGGAGGCTGCACAAGAAGCATATAAATTTGAATGGCACTAAAATATTTGTAATGTTTGAAGAGGCTTTAAATCTGCAATAGAAGATTGTTAGTTTTTTGATACATGAAAGGAGGTGTAGATTTGAACGTTTCCATAATTTTTTAATTTGCAAATGGAATAATGACATTGCCTATTCCTGACAGTGTGGAGGGGTCTCCAAAATCAAGAGTATTCACATTTCTTTATTTTCTGCATTAAAACCATTTGTTGTTGATGTTGTAAATGTCTTTTGCCTGTAATTTGTTGCATCCATTTTTTAAATAAAGCATCTATAATTTGCTGGGTGAAATTTTCCATTTATTTAGAAATCAAAATGCATGCTAATGATATTTATTTTACAATTGACAAATAAGACTATAATGGGATTTTATTTTGAAATAAGGAGAACAATTAGAGGAATGATTTCATATAAAACAAAGCAAAGGGAATTAGATTTATGTAGAAGTTCCTCATTTGACAAAGAGAATGGTCATCCCAAATACATTAACATTTTTTTTTAATGGATGAATTATGGTTGCATCTTACATCTTTATGTTTGCACACTTTTATACATTTACTAATGATGCATTCAGATACATTAATGACTAAGATCTCAAGGGGTCATATTAGAGGCTGGAGGAAATAGAGGTAGAAGGACATCTATCATCTTGGGCTAGCTTCTCACTCAAAGATGATTCCTTGAATGAGAAGCATTTGTTTCATCTCTATTCCTTTCAGGAACAAGATGGGGTATGTAGTGATTTATTAGTTTGTGGATAGTTGAATTCACAATTTTGGTGAGTTATTATTGGTCTATGGATAGTTGAATCCACAAACTATCTATTGATAATTGAATTTGTCTCGATCCATAGTTTTGCATATGTATATTTGTTGATAATTGAGTAAGTCTTGATCTACAAATAGAGGAGTATTTCTATAGATAATGGTGTGAGTCTCGATTCACAGTTGGTTGATGAATTTTTTGTGAATAGTGGAGTGTGTCTTGATTCACAGGTAAACATTGGGAAATCAAAACATTTATCCAGACATGATGAGCTTGGATTGATGTTGATGTAGAATTAGATAATCAAGACATTTGCCTAGACAAAGGAGTTTGGGTTGATATTGATGTAGGAATAGATAATAATCAAGAAAATTTCCTAAACAAAGGAGTTTGGGTTGATATTGATGGGAAATCATAACATTTATCCAGACATGATGAGCTTGGATTGATGTTGATGCAGAATTAGATAATCAGGACATTTGCCTAGACAAAGGAGTTTGGGTTGATATTGATGTAGGATTAGATAATAATCACGAAAATTTCTTAAACACAGGAGTTTTGGTTGATGTTGATGTAGGGTTGGCTAATCAAACCATTTTCCTAGACCAAGAAGTTTAGGTTGATGTTGATACAATATTTTGGTTTTCTTTTTGTAATGTAAACCTTAAGGGGGGGATATGATAGGAATTTAAGGTTTACACTTTTAAATTTTATTTTTGTTTTTCTATTATGTAAACTTTAGGAGGGGTTGTTAGGAAATTAAAGTTTACATTTAATAAATTAGTTAATAGTTTGTTGTTGTTTTTAGGGAGTTATTCCTATAAGATAATTTGGAGTGGTTATTCAAGAGAAAATAATGATTTTAAAAATCTAAGTATTGGATGTAATATGACAAAAACAAATATAATGAAATTATTCTTTAACTTTATTTGCAGTGTAATTTTTTAGCCATAATTTTTTTCAAAGTACTGCTGACAATCTTGTGGAATGGTTTGCCCCAAAGACCCTTAAAGAAAAAAAAAACGTAGGTAAAGATAACTAGAAAGAAATAAATATTCCATCATAATAGCTATTCAAAGATTGCTAACCATTTAACCATATAAATGATATTTCCCAATAGATTACAAGTTTAATATCTAGGAATTCATAGCACGCATAGACCTCTATAATAATCGTGCATCTATTTCTGATAAAATAAGACACTCTCACTTTGAAGACTTGGCTAAACTAAGTTCCAAATGATAGGTAATAAATTTTAACACAACATTTTGAGCAACAAGATTCATGCAAGAAAATATTGTTTACAAGAAGAAATGTTACAAACCAATACATTTGTTGACAAAAGAGCCACAATGCCTGCCATAAATGCAACAACCATGGAGATAGAAAGTACCATTGGAGGTGGAAGAACATATATCTATCAGTTGCTTAGAACAGGATTGATGCCACTTGTGTTTGCTTAAAACAACTACAAAAATTAATATCTTGAAAATTAATGAGACTTTATTGAAACCCTTCATGCATTTCTAAATTCAAAGCATAACATCTACATAATCATTCAATTCCCAAGTATATGTGTGCATTTGATCAAAGAAATGAGTGAAGCTTCTAAAAGGACTAAACTTAGTCAAAGATGAAAAAAATGAAGAATTATAAGCTTTGTGACATGTACACTCAATATAGGATATGCTATTCATACAAATACAAGGTACAAGTAGGTAATGTGTCTCCTTAACAATGTATGTGTGAGAAGGTAACTCATTTAAATAATCTTTCACCTTACTATCATGCTTTTGAGAAGTGGGTGACATTAAATGATCACAAAGGAGTGAAGTAAGAGTATCCAATAGAGAAGAGAAGGTGATGATCAAGTCCCTAAATCAAGAGTGCAAGAATATGTGGTGATATAATGCTTCTATAGACAAAGTGGTCCCATTTATGTGTGGTAAAGTATCATAAGTGAATAAAGAATAAAGGTATATGTCACATATCATAAAGTGTATGGACATGTTAAAATTAGTTAGGGAACTACTATGAATAGATGCCAAGAATGGTAGACTATGAGAATCCATGATGTGAAAGAAAACTTTTATCCAAAGATGCGAGGCTCACCAAAATAAGCAATAAAGGCTAAAACCCTAACATAAGTATGAAAATGATATTAAAAGATGTATAGCTGAATTTAAATCATAATATTAGTCCTTTATCAAACCTAGAAAGTGTGTAAAAAATATAACTTAAATCTAATCTAAGAGTGGTTATGGTGGTTGATAGATAGGAAGGATGAATATGCACCAAAATATTGAGGGAAAGATAGATTAATGAATCTTAATACCACCAAATGAAGATCAAAGTAAAGATAATTTGTGTAATGGATTGATTGTGTTCACCAAAAATGTCTAGGAAAATAGTGTTTCCTTGGATTTACTATAATCTAATCCAATAAAATGCACATATATAGGCATAATTAAGTTAAACAAATAACAATGAGGTCAATATTGATATTTTGGTCATTTAAAATACTAAATAAATGTTTGATTCTTGTGTTGCTCTCAATGTTGATATTCTAGTAATTTGCAACAACCGATGAATGCCAAGGAGGTAAGGTTTTACATCCTATGTTGCTTTTAAACCCTAGAAAATAAGGCCTCTTTGTCAATATAACTACCTAAAATATTATTCTAAATCTTTATCCTATTAAAGGAAAAATCCATAGGCTTGAGACTAGTTTATGATAGCAAATATATACTCGTGTTCTAGATTTGTGTAGATCTATACTCTATAGTTTTGTCTAATATTATGTTCATTGCTTTGTCTTTTTGATAATTGGGGACTAGTGGTATTGAAAAATACTTTGTTAGGTTGGCATATGACTGAGCCATAATAGCACTCTAGCCTTGATCAACCCATTGAAATTGAATGATGTTAAAAAATAGTAAGCACCTGAGATGTAAAATCTTTACTCTTTATTGCACCAAGTTGAGTTGTTACTAATGACTCTCTAAAATGTTTGATCTTTGATATGCTTGTGAAGTAGAATGCAAGGGAGATGATTAGAATGAATGCATTGAATTTCTCTAAATACTAACATTAAATTCCACCAAAACTATGTTTAGTTGATTCAAGGTAAAATTACAAGGGAGTGCTAGTCAGCCAAAATTGAAATTAGAGAGGGATAAGTTCACATCCATGAGATTGTCCCCATATCCACAATCTTGTCCTAGAGTGAACTAATGACCAGATGATTAGATCCAAGTGACAAATGACTAGATGGAGGTAGATGCATAGATAGTTGTGATAAAAAAATAGGTATGATGAATGTATAAGAGTGTATAAATAGATAGGGTAGTCCTAAATGTCTAAGAATGTATGTATAAGGATGACCCAAGTTTCTCACAATATCATGTCATTTGTCATTACATACATATATTAAGATATTACTTCAAAATACACAAAACTAAAATGAAAATTGCATAAATATACAAATTTCACCAATAAAAAATGATATCAATTAATAATGATAAATTGGTACAATTTAAAAATAGGACCAATTAAGAATTACAAAACAAATTTTAGAATGTCATCTTTTTCAAAAAAAATACAATGCCATTTACTATGAGAATGCTAAATCACCTTATTTGGTCATGTCAAGGAATTGAGAAATAAAAAGTAACTTTATCAATAAATAGAAAAATGAAATTAGAATTGACCTTGAATATTACTGGACGTTTCTTAAACTCTTCATTTTGCAAGTACTCTGTCAAATATGTTCTCACATGTCATTTCACAGTGGTGACCCGCAATACCAGAATACCAGAATTACAATTGCCTATGTTGAAGTATTTTGTTGTTTTTGATAAAAGGGGGATAAACGGGTTTTACAGGGACCGGAAACCACAAAGTAACAAAACAGAAGAAGACCGAAACAGCGGTCCAAAAGAAAAAAAAGCCGCCAAAGAAAATAAAACCAGCGTCAACAGGCAGCAACAAAAAGCCTCAACAAAGCCAGAAGAACGCCAGCAAACTGAAGAAGCAGGGCCCGAGCACAGTTAGTTCATAGAATTCAGGAGCTCATCTGCAACCTCCTCCAAATCGGCCATTTCCTGAGCCCCCTCCATAAAGATCTGAGCCATGCTAGGGGTAGTCTGGGCTTTCCTTTTCGTGCTAGATCTGGTACGTTTAGATATCCCAGCTTCCTTGTCCTGGTCTTTCTCCTGATCAAGGTCGACAATCAGAGCTCTCTTCTGGGTCTTCTCCAGTCTTTCAGACATAGCCTTGATGATAACAGAATTATGTCTGGCAATTCTGCAATTTTGCTCGGCAATCTTTTTCAAGGTTCCTTTGATTTTTTCAAGTTCATTTTCAGTAGTGCTGTCATTTTGAGGATTATTTTTCATATTGTTGTGCTTCTCTGCTTCAAGCTGACTAAGCCCTGCGACTTTAACTTCAATTTCCCCCAGTTTGCTATGCAGAGACAAATTTTTTGTTTTCAGCTCACTTATCTCATGAAAAACCCATTTGGCAGAATTGAGCTGGTTCTGGGAGTAGCTTTTGGCATTACCAACAAAGTCAAAAGGGGGGTCACTATCAGGATTGACCCCACAGAACACCGACTCCGCACCTCTCGGGGGGCTCAAGTTTATCTGATGAATATTCTGGGGGGCTCAAGTTTATCAAGTATTTTGTTGTTAGAATGACATAATGACATCATTTATTTTGGCATTTGTTTGATAAAAGAATGACATCATTGTGATTAATATGACTTAGCTAAATAGAATTAATCATAATGTCTTGAAACAAATTCACGGGGATCATGAGGAATCCAAGACTTGTAAGTTAATGAATATTTTGAAGTTAATATGCAGGTCATCAGTTATTTCAGCATTAGGAATTGGAATGAAAAAAGATCCTCCACTGAAGCTTCCCCATCATCCTTGTGTCTGCCATCTTCACTTGATTTATTTAAATCATCTTCTTGGAGATTCTCTTTCTGTTCAGATAACTTTTGTTCTGTGACATGTTCTTCAAAAGCTACAGAAAGTGAATTTACGTGCTATCTTATAGGTTTTTCCCTGTTATAGTTGAATTTGTAACCGTGATCCGTAAAATGATTGAAAATCATCAGTCTTCAGCTGGGAAATCAATTTCCTCTTTGGATGAATCTTCTGAAATTGATTCCATTGACAACCTGTCATAGCTGCAACACTTGAATATAATAGAGTGTGTAGGTTTAAATAACCTCCCTGATTCCATTGGTAACCTGTCACAACTGCAGCACTTGAACATAGAAGGGTGTAAAAGTTCAAATAACCTCCCTATTCTATTGGCAACCTGTCATGGTTGCAACACTTGAACATAGAAGACTGTACAGGTTTAAAACTTTAAAGAACCTTCCTGATTCCATTGGCAACCCATCACATTTGCAGCACTTGAAAAATAGAAAGCTGTAGAGGTTTAAATAACCTCCCTGATTCCATTGTCAACATGTCACAGCTGCAATACTTAACATAATAGGAACTTTTAAAGGTTTAAATAACCTCCTTGATTCTGTTGACAATCTATCACAACTGCAGCACTTGAAAATAAAATATTGTCACAGTTTAAATAACCTCCTTGATTCCATTAGCAACCTATCATAGCTGCAACACTTGAGCATAGAAGGGTGTGGATGTTTAATCGGTAACTTGTCACAGCTGCAGCGCTTGAACATGGTAGGGTGTATAGATATAAATAACCTCCCTCATTCCATTGGCAACCAAATGCAGAATTTGAACATAGAAGGGTGTAAAAGTTTAAATAACCTCCCTGATTCTATTGGCAATCTGTCACAGCTACAGCACATGAACATAGAAGTCTGCATAGGTTTAACTAACCTTTCTGGTTCCATTGACAACTTGTCACATCTGCAGCACTTGAAAATAGAAAGTTGTAGAGGTTTAAATAACTTACCTAATTCCATTGTCAATAGCTGAAGCACTTGAACATAATAGGAAATTTTAAAGCTTTAAATAACCTCCTTGGTTCTATTGACAATCTATCGCATCTGCAGCACTTGAAAATAAAATATTGTCATGGTTTGTATAACCTTCTTGATTCCATTGGCAAACTGTCACAGCTGAACATGGTAGGCTGTATAGATTTAAATAACCTCCCTGATTCCATTGGTAACCTGTCGCAGCTGTAGCATTTGAACATAGAAGGGTGTAAAAGTTTGAATAACCTTCCTGATTCTATTGGCAACCTGTCACAACTGCAACACTTGAACATAGAAGACTGTAGAGGTTTAAATAGCCTTCCTGATTCCATGGGCAACCTGTCACATATGCAGTACTTGAAAATAGAAAATTGTAGAGGTTTAAATAATCTCTCTGATTCCATTGTCAACCTGTCACAGCTGCAGCATTTAGAACATAATATCCTGATTTTATTGACAATCTATCACAGTTGCAGCACTTTGAAAATAAAATATTGTCATGTTTTAAATAACCTCATTGATTCCATTGGCAACCTGTCATAGCTGCAACACTTGAATATAGAAGGGTGTGGACATTTAAATAACCTCCCTGATTCTATTGGCAACCTCTCACAGCTGTAGCACTTGAACATAATAGGGAGTTTTTAAAGGTTTAAATAACCTCCTTGATCCTATTGACAATCTATTGCACCTACAGTACTTGAAAATAAAATATTTTCATGGTTTAAATAACCTCTTCGATTCCATTGGCAACCTGCCACAGCTGCAACACTTGAACATAGTAGGGTGTGGACATTTAAATAAACTCCCTGATTCCATTGGCAACCTGTCAGCTGCAGCACTTGAACATGGTAGGGTGTATAGAATTAAATAACCTCCTTGATTCCATTGGTAACCTGTTAGAGCTGCAGCACTTGAACATAGAAGGGTGTGGACGTTTAAATAACTTCCCCGATTCCATTGGCAACCTGTCAGCTGCAGCACTTGAACATGGTAGGGTGTATAGATTTAAATAACCTCCCTGATCCCATTGGTAACCTGTTACAGCTGCAGCACTTGAACATAGAAGGCTGTGGACGTTTAAATAACCTCCCTGATTCCTTTGGCAACCTGTCACAGCTGCAGCACTTGAACATAAAATGGTGTGAAGTTTTAAATAACCTCCGTGATTCCATTGGCAACCTGTCACAACTGCAACACTTGAAAATAGAAAGTTGTAGAGGTTTAAATAGCCTCCCTGACTCCATTGTCAACCTTCACTGTCACAGCTGCAGCACTTGATCCATGCCAATAAGTATTTTCAGTGGTGGAGACTGGAAAACGTTGAAAACTATCCCAATCATCATCTTCTAAATTCTCCAGACCACGTCATCAGATTTTACCGTATGGGAGTTGGACAAGACTGTGAAGGCATATCTATTTTAACTGCAGATGACTGCACAGCCAGTTTTGGAGTAGGCAATGGAGCAGGCAGATTATTTGCCACACTTGAGGTGGTTTTATCCTGTACAGGAAGAACAACTATTAGATGCAGCTTCTGGCTACCAACGTATTGCTCAGTATATATACAAACTTATGGTATTTGCTTGCAACATTAAGTATAATTAGAAAAAACATTTGGTTCATGGTCTACAAGTCTAAAAATTATCATACAATTTCTGTATGCTTCTATAATTTAGAATTAACTCTTTCAAACTTGAACTTGCTCACTGATATTCAAAAGAAAAATGAAAAAACAATGCAAATGCCAATTTAGCTAAAAATAAATTGAACTGATATTTTATAACATATCCTCTTCAATATTAAATTGAATAGGACAGAGAGCATTAATTCATTAAAGAAAATTGAGGACATCTTGTTGGATTCACAAGCTTCTAATAAAGTGTATAGAAGGAGAAACTTTCACCAAAAAGTGAAGGTAGCTCATTTGCATATCTCAATTATAAATCTGAAAAAGAAATGTTTCGGTTCATCAATACCTGTGTCAGAATTTGTATAAGAGAGAAAACATCAAAAGCATGCTCTCCCATGTGCGGTTGTTACTCTTGGGACTCTCCTCAACGGCTCCTTGCAAAATCTTTCTCAATGCATACAATCCAACCATCTGAACCTGAAAAAAAAAAAATACACTAATCCCTGCCAACTTTTGAATTTAAAATACACTAATCCTTCCAATCCAGCCATCTAAAAATGCAGAGCAATCCAAAACATACCTGCACATTCGAATCTCCAAATCTTTCCAGCACTCCAAATCTTATTTTTGGTGTTGCATTCATCTGCAGAATACTTAACAACTAGAAATGATCTTTTTTGAATTGGCGTTCATCTGCAGATTAACAATTAGAAATTAAATGATCTTTTTTGAAATGATTGTCCTCTTTCTGATGATAGATCATTGAGTGTGATTTGAGACGTCGATCCAAAAAATATATATACAATTTAATTCAGAAACATACATTCTATTCTTTATGAACTGTAGAAAAATTATACCTACTACAAATGATCTTGTCAAACTTATTATTATTCCAGCAAGAGAGTTAACTTCTCAGAGAGGTCCTTAGATGCTTCCCTGGCTTCTTAACCATGAAGTCTTTCAAAGAACTGTTAGACAATCTTGTGGAATTGTTTGCCCCAAAGATCCTCAGAGAGTTTCTATTATATCCAAGCGAAATTCATCTTTACCTACAAAAAGTAAAAGAAAAAACATGTAGGTAAAAGTAAGTAGAAAGAAAAAAATATTCCATCACAATATCTGTTTAGGGATAGATAACCATTTAACCATAGAACTGATACTTCCCAATAGATTACAAGATTAATATCCAGGAATTCATATCTATTACAGACCAATAGAGTCACAATGTCTCTCATAAATGCATCAACCATGGAGGTAGAAGGTCCCATTGGACATAGAGATAACCATTTAACCATATTAATATCCAGGAATTCATATCACTTATAGAATTCTATAATAACTTGGAAAAATGCATCCATTAGCTGGTAAAATAAGACATTCTCACGTTGAAGACTTGGCTAAACTAAGTTCCAACTGATAGGTGATAAACTTTGAAGTATAAAGTTTCTAGCAACAAGATTCATGTAAGCAAATATTGTTTACAAGAAGAAATGTTACAAACCAATAGAGTTGCAATGTCTCCCAAAAATGTAGCAACCATGGAGATAGAAGGTCCCATTGGAGGTAGAACTTGCAGTGAACAGGGTTGATGTCACTTGTGTCTTCTTCTGTGGAGCAGAGTAAGCAGGTCAAACTTACAATGAGGTCATGCAATTCTACATTCAAAGCATAGCATCTACATAGTCATTTACTTCCAAAGTATTTGCGTGCATTTGATGAAAGTAACAGAGTATCCTTCAAACCTCAAACTCCTACACTCATTAGAGTGATAGACTAGCTATTTAAAAGCAAAAGGAATAAGAAGAAATGCAAGTTTAATACAACAAATAAGGAAAACAACAAACCTCAAAGCTTAGCTGACAAGCAAGTCTCCCAGATATTCGTAATGAAGAAGCAATTAGAACACTGTATCTTGGAAAAACAGATTCATCACTGCAATAAAATTATTTAGTCAATTTCAAGATTCATCACTGCAATAAAATTATTTAGTCAATTTCAAGATTCATCACTGTATCTTGGAAAAACAGATTCATCACTGCAATAAAATTATTTAGTCAATTTCAAGATTCATCACTGCAATATCACCTGCAACCACACACTACAAAGCTATGTTACCAGAAACGAGAAACGGAAACCGCAACGGCAACGGCAACGTGACGAGAAACGGGATATTTACAGGTTGTATATAAGAAACGGATTACATACATATATATTTTCAAAAATTCATATATATATACATATATATTATGTATGCATATGTATGTGTATTTGTATGTATTGTGTGTATATATATATATAATCTAAATTATAAAACATATTTTTATATTTTAAATAGATTTATATACATAGATATATTAAATAACTTCAATTATATATATATAAACTACAATTTAATTATTAATTTTTTTTATAAGTGTATACTAATTTTATTAAAAATATATAACACAGCAAAAAAATATATATAACAAAAATGGTTAAAAAACTAATCTATCGATAATAATGAGCATTATTAATTATACTCACCGAATTCTGCAGTTAAACTACCTGAGCATTATTTATTTTACTCACCGAATTGTGCAGTTTAACTAACTGACAGTGTATTAATTCTATTCAGAATTTTGCAGGTTAACTGAAAGTGTATGTTAATTCCTGGAGAGCCTAAAAACACCAGCAGTTTTTTAACTCCAACGGCTTAGAAACGGCTCGACGGATTGGAAACGGCCATTGGCGACGGGGAAACGGGTTTCGGCCGTTGAAACGCGAAACGGCGCTTTGCCGTCACGTTTCTGGTAACATAGCTACAAAGTGACATACAGAAACAAGATTTTATTGAAACATTTGGATCATAATATACATCATTCAGAAGATTCGTCGTTTGGAAAAGAAAAATCATGAAGCACAAGAAGTCAATATAAAACTAAGTAATGCACACGACAATGAAGTAATTATACCTTCCAAATAACTTATGCATGCAGTGCATACACAACTCAGTTATAGGAAGAGCAAACTTTTCATCCATTGAGTATTCATCAGCAGAAAATTCAGTAACCTGTTTCATTTAAAATACATCCAATTCAATAGAAGTTAAGCCATCTGAATATGGTCTCCTAACGCATAGAATCTTCAAAAATGAAGAATAAAACAAAAAAAATAAAAAATTACATTTCAAGGCTTACAAAATTGAGAATTATACTCCATCCAAACTGAAATTATCAACCAAGAAATAGAAATAGAAAACCAAATTGAAAATGTTATTTGTGAATAATGAGTGTTAAATTAGAATGCAAATGAGTTGAGGTCTCATATAGTCAAATTAAAGCTTTAAATGAACCATAATAAATTAATGGGATTCATAATGCTAAGTATAATGTATATCACTTTAAGGAGCAGTTTACTCTGATACGAGTTGTGTTTTAGATGGATCTACATAGCAATGTTACATGATGCCAATTTCTGTTAATAAAAAGGTCAAGTGTGGTTCTATGAAGTCTTGGGTTTAGCAAATATTTTAATCTCAAAAATAGTTTATGGTTAGTTTGGGGACTTAATAGCAAGTCAGGTATGGGAAGCGCGGTATTGTATTAAATAATGTATTCTGTTTTGTTTCGTGTTACGAGGGAACATTTGCATGGGTGTGATTTCACTGACCAGCATTTGGTATGAGCAGTGCTCACAAACATCAATCTTTCAATCGCTGTTTTCCATTTTCCTTCTTTAGATGGTTAGTTTTCTCTTTTATAATTAAATTGATCATTCAGTTACAAAGAAAAAAATATATATCTAGAAGTAATGTATTATAATTTAACAATTTATATGAGAAATTTTTTTGGAAGAAAAATTTAATTTGAAAATAATTTAATTTATAATAAATTAATCAATTATTACAATACACTTGCAAAGACTAAATATTTTGAAAAGTGTTATCAATAATAGATTTACAGTAATTTTTCAAATCATAATAACACAAACAAAACTCATTATGAAACCTCCATCTGAAACAATCAATAAGAGAAGCAATACTGAAAAACTATAACATTGCCATTAGGAAACCATAAGCCAAAACCACCAACAATGTGGTCCCTAAATCCTTAACAAAAAATCCATGCCAAAATCCCAAGATGAGTCCACAAGTTAAAAATAATATACTCCTTCCACCTACCATAAGCTTATCATAATCTACTCAACAAATTGGACAATCTATTTTGGCTCCATTATCTCTTTTGAAATATGCCTTATGATGTCACCATACATTGGTCAACAATTGCAACTTCCTCTTATAGCACTCTTATGTGTCATATGTTATCTTACATTTTTAATGTGGAAGGTTCAAATTTTCAAGGCCATAACTTTTACTTTGCAAAGCCGTTTAAGCCAATTTTTTTAAATTGTATATTTGGAAGAGACCCATGTCATTGCAATCTTACTGTCCTAGTTAAAGCACATTTCAATTTTTTTGGAGCCAAAATCGACCTCTAGAACCCTAAAATTTGTATTTTTTTTTCTAATATAGCTTAAAATTGTATTGTTTTATTTTCAACTTTAGGATTATATTGAGATACCTTTTGTAAAATTCTCCCACCTATCAAACACCTTGCAAGAGCAAACAAAATACCAACACTAAAGTTATTCTCTAGGGGCTATGAGGCCCATAAACTTATTACACAACTTGGAACTTCTATATGTTGAATTGCTCCCTCAATGCATCTATGGCATTTTGCAAAGTACCAAGTTTATTCAACATGACCATGTCATCCTCTACCATGTCACAAAGAAATTGGTACTAGAAACCTTTGTGCTTTGTCCTTACATGAAAGGTCAAGTTCATTGCCAAACATATGGCACTCTAATTGTCATAAAGAACTTTGATAGCTCCCTAACTTAGCCTCATATTTGAACATAATCTCTTAAGCCAAATGACCTTCCTACAAGAATTAGTAGCTTCCATGTACTCATGACCACAACCTATCACTTACTCATCAAATTAATAGCACCACCAAAATGCATTAAACACACCCACTAATGAATACTTTTCTATCAACATATCCTATTCAATCTAAATCCACAAATCCATGAAAATCAGCTTAGTGTTGGTCCCTTGTAGAATCAACATGATAAAAAATGGATTAATCAAAGGTACCAAGTACAAATATTTGAAGACCCTTTTAATTGCAACCCAACGATTTCATCAAAATTAGGCATAAAATGACTTAAGACTCTCATTGCATGGGCAATGTATAGTCTAGTATACAACATAGCATACATCAAACTCTCAACTATATTGGCATACAAAATATGAGTCATATTGTTCATCTTTGTGGGTGTTGTAGAACACTACCCAAGTAATGCTTAGTTCCCATTGAAATAAGAACACTCAATGGTTTTTTGTCTTCTATGTGTAACACAATATAATGTATAGAGTTCGCATACTTACTTTGGCCCAACCAAAGTTTCTGTTCGCTCCATCTCTTCTAATCTCTATACCCAATATATATCAGGCAACCCCAAGTCCTTGCCAAATTGTTATTAAAGTTGATACTTCAAATCTCAAATCATCTCTTTGTTGCTATCAAAAAACAACATATCATCTACATATAGTGTGGTAATAATGAATCATTTTCCATTCAGATTATAATAAATAGAATGATCTAATTTGAATCTCAAAAAACCCAACTTAGCACAAATGAATCAGACTTTTGGTATCACATTTTAGGAGATTATTTTGAGACCATATAAAGATTTATTTCAATTTACAACTCAAAGACTCATTTACCTTTAACAACATAATTATTTGTTCGTGTCATGTAGGTCTATTCCTCCAACTCACCATACAAAAATGTTGATATCTTCACATCCATTTTTTATATTTCTAAATAAAAAATGTTGGAGTTAATTTCTCAACTCTATAGCTCCCAAGGATCACCTACAATAAAACACCTCTCACATAAATAGAGAAATAGAAAAAATATAGAGGTTAAGAGGTATTGATCCAAATAGTGAATCATCGTTACTATGAAAACCTCACAATATAAAGTGAATACAATAAAAAATCCTTATAAAAGGAAAAAAGCAACCTTAGAGTTCCTAAACCCTAGGTGACGATAAAAGAACATGACATGTATCCTCATCATATAACTTGGGACACAAGAAAAAACATGACCTAACAAAGATTAAGTACTAGAGTGAAAGTGAATTTTAATTTTAACAAAACATTATTGTTACAAATTACAAGAACCTAATAGATTTCTACTTAGCAACTAAGAAAAAATCTCATTGAAGTCTATCCCCTTAACTTGACAATATATTTTACAACTAATATTGCCTTGTAATTTTCTACATTGCCATCTAAATTGATCATCTTGTTGAACAACCATTTATATGCAATAAAATTTCTTTCTTCTATCAATAGTACTAAGTTCTATTTATATTTTTTCAACACAATAATCTCCTCATCCATTGTCACCTTCATGGTTCTAGGCTCATCAATATTAGTTTTGTACATCTCTAATGAGGAAAATTATATCTATTTGGTTGTTTTCTCTATTGAGTGGACCTCCTCAAGAATTGAGGTGGATTTTATACCTTCTTTTCTAAACTATCAAACCTATTATAGCTTTCCTCTTTCATCAGATTTCAATTAAATATTCTCAATTTTGGGAGTTAATTAAACCAAATATTTCTTCCCATCCTCTTCTAGCTACAACATTATAGAAGAAATCTTAATCTCTCTAAAATGACACTTTTAATACATAGAACTCTCTTTTCCACAAGGTCCCATAGCTTGTATGCCTTCACATTAACACCATAACTAATAAAAATGTATATCACTACCTTTTTCTCCAACTTTCACTACTTTTCCATAGGCACATGTGCATATGCCTCAACCAAAAACTATACGATATTGTAATGAGGGATTTTGTCTCCTCCATGCCTCCATAAGAGTCTTATTAACAATAATTAATTTAGGAGATATGTTAATCAAGTAACAAGCCATTGCAACTACTTTGCCTATATTTTTTGTCCCAAGTTGGCTTCACTAAGAACACTTCTAGCCCTCTCCATCAATATCATGTTCATTCTCTCTACAACTCCATTATATTGAGGGTATGTGGAGTTGTCTTATGTATATCAATCTCATGATCTATATAGACTCTTATCAAAATGTGTAGAAAAAAAGTCGCTAACATTGTCAGTCATCAAAAATTTAATCTTCTTGCTAGTTTTTATTTTTCAAAAGAACTTCAAACTCCTTAAACCAACTATATACTTTAAATTTACTTGTCCCTTTCTAAAATAATCATCTATAAAAGATATATAATATTAAAAATTAGAATTTAAGGAGCATTAACAAAACCAAATACATCTAAATAAATTGTGAATCCAACATAGAAAAATATTGGTGAGAATTAGAATAAAATTGAATGTTGTTTTGTGTACCATTTATGCATTGTTCACATAAATCAAATTCAATAGTACAATCATTCAACCCCTTAAAAATTTTTTTAGGGTCTTTAGACCCTTCTCACCTATATGGCTTATTCTTTGTCACCACAACATTATTTCCTCAATAGACAACTTGCTCTTAAAAGTAAGATCTCTCACTTAGTTACCCAAAAACCATGGCCATCAAAACTAAACACAACATTCATATTTGATGTTGGTTTTGATGGCGAGGGTCTAGATTCTATAAGTTTCTTCAATATATAGAAATAAAAGAACTATGTTACTGGACAATGCATGCATCTAGCTGAAACAAAGTGACCACATAAAACCATTAGTAAGAACTATAAATCCTCACACCATATTACACCATCTACTAGAGAAAACAATCTACATGTATATGCATCTTAAGTGATAATAGGTTTTGTGCCAAACTAGGAATGTGTAGCACATTATTTATCCCCTTCAATTTTCTATGTGGGATTCACATATGAAATCTATACCATGGCCAACTATACTCAAGTCAAAGTCATCGTTGAGGTACACCTTCCTCTCATCATATTATTCATACTTTGAAACAACCCCTAATGGGAAGTCATATGGAAGCTCAAGAGTTTATCAATTACACACCTTGTGATATATGAGATGTTAATGTCATTATAAATAATTGATATTATCTTGAGAATATTTATCAAACTTATTATTAAAATCATTTTATTTTTCTTCTACTTTTTGCAGTCTTTATAATAGTGCTCAAGCTTGCTATAGTTCTGAAACTTAGACTTAGACTTTCTAAGAGATTTGAATTTCTCGCAATATCTCTATTTAAATTTTTTTCTTCATGTCCTTGAATTTCTTCTTTGATCTTCCATGAGCTATGACCTCTTTAGTAGATTTAGAAGCTTTTTACTACATCTCCTCTAAGAAAAACATAGCCACTACCTCATCCATTTTAATTTTCAAGGTGGTTCTTCTAATTACCATCACTAAGTGATCCCATGAGTCTAGCAAAGAACATGTAAGTGTCATGCAACAACTTTCTTCTCCATTTTTACTTGAATAGTGTGCAACTGGACCATAATCATATTCAATGTATTCAAATTTCTGGCCACAGAACCACTATCATCCATTCTCAATGTGTACAAGGTCTTTCTCAAGAAAATTATTTTATCCATTCTTAGGAAATTTTGATAGATTTCATTATGTCTGTTATAATTATGCTAGATTTCTTGAGTATATGCCTTCTTCTTATCCCCTTATATTTTTGACATTATCCCTACTCTTCTTTTTATCTTTCCTTTCATCCAAGGCTAATCCTTTCTCATATATCTCATCTAACTCCTAGATTCTTGTGCTAATTTATCTTCTGCCACAATTCCCTCCATCTATTTAGTCATATTGTTCTACTAACATCCTCACATTTATCTTCTCTTGATTTCATACCTTGATGATGGATCACAAAGTTTTATTTGAAACATTGATATTAGAAATCAACACATCAAATCAAAAAAATATTAGTTAAAAATAAAACATGGATTGTGGAAATTTTACTTGATTTTAGAAATGAATTAGCCTAGTAGGCACACAACTTCTTCCAAGGGTCTTATGTAGTGACTTATTCATGTACATTTAATGAAACAAAATCCATCAATCAAAGCTTAATGGGATTATTTTCCTTTTTTATCGAATATATATTAGTCAACTTGTGCAATTGTAATGGGTTTGGATTTAGATATTGTAACTCATAAATCTATCTCTATGAGAATATCCTAGATTTTGACCATCTAGTAATTTAAAGTTAGCTCTTGTAAACTATTCTAGCTCTATTCTCAATGTGCTTTCCATTTTCTTGCATCAAGATCTTTTAAATAAACACCTAATCAAGCCAAACTTAGTACAAAAAATCTTCTCCCTAACACCTAAGACTCAAGGTGACCAAGCTATAAAACCAAATAAAAGGAAGAAAAGGTACACAATATGCATTGTACACTAATATATGTGTGGCAATGGAAAGAGTATCCCTTTACTTTTCCTTGCTCATTTGGGCCCTCCTTGCTAAACTGAGCTTAAATATTACCTTGATTTAGTGTTCTAATGTGTTTGACACATTCATATTAGGTTTTGGGCCCTTGTAAACTAATGTACTTAAAGTGTACCTTGTAAAGGTGTTGTAAAATGTAACACACTTTCACACTTTTCTAGGGTTTTATTAATTAATTGAACCTAGTGAACCTATTTTTAACCAAAATGTACCTTAATGATGCCTTGTTTAGAGTGTTGTAACATGTTGTAACACACTTTCACACTTTTATAGGGTTGTATTTAATAATTAGGATTATTTATGCTTTAATTGGCCTTATTTTGCATCCACAAGCCTTTTTTTTTTTATTCAAGGGGTAAACGCTTTTGACCGGAGCTATGAACCGGATACAACCATTCAAAAATAACACCCCAATGGGGTTTGAACCTTGGTGGCAAGAGCAACAATGCCACCTATAAACCATCACACCATGCCAATACCGACAAGCATCCACAAGCCTTAATTAATGCATATTTTGAGGATAATCCTGACATAAACCAACATGTAATCATAATTCAGGTGTTTTTAGGTTGTATGGTCCAGATTTAGTAATTTGGGAGAGTCATATGCCACCTTGGGCTTATGATTTGACTTAGTTTTTTGGGTCCCAATCTTGATTTTACACCTTTCTAAGCATTTTTGAAATTGGAACCATAAATTATGCCTAATGGGACTAATACACCACTTTTGGTGTATGAGTCCCATGTGGCCCAAAATCAAAATTAATTCAAATTCTTGGTAGGATTTTATTCTCCTAGATCTGATGTTGTCTTGTGTTGTAATTTTGAGGAATTTGACATGATTAAGTATAAATACAATTTTCTTTCACTCATTTTTCTTCTAGCAACTTGAGTATTCATGCATCATAGAAAATTTATGATCAAGGAAGTATTCAAGATTCTTCAAGAGCATAATATCAAGCATTATAGAGCATTATTCAAGCATCAAGCATCATGTCAAAGTCATCATGCATCATGTTTTTTTTTTAACTAACAATTGTGATGTAGGGTTTCATGATTCAAGCTAGCATTCAATTCAATATATGTCCTATTCAAGAAAGAGTCAAGATCCCCATCCATTGCAACCATCTCATGCATGTTTGCAAAAAATTATTTTAAGTGTTTGGTGAGTTGTAACATTGTTTATTTATATTTCATTCATCATTCCTTTATCTTACTTGATTTTGTTACGAGGTATGATTACTAAAACGGGGTTTGACCAAGGAAAACCCCTTTCTACTAACAAAACAACATTTTTCCCTCTCTTTAATGTGTGATTTGTAGATCTAGGTTGAAGACATATTGAAGAGAAAGTTTGGAGAAAGTTTTCAAGTATTCAAAGTTGTCACCTTGCATTGAAGATCCTTGGAGAACACCTACAGGTTGCAAATCGAAGATTCAGATCCAGAAATGAATTGGGGAGGATAGAGCAGCTAGAGAATAATAGGATTGGAATTTGAAACTCCCAAAAACCCTAACAAGATTCATACACTAGTTTTGGCTTATGAGTCCCAATTTAGGTCATTTTCTAGGTTTTTGCAGTTTCAAACACCCATTTGCCAAATTTCAATTTTTGCACAAAAACCTAGATCTGGAACTAAATCGCCCAAACTAGCATATGAATCTTGTTAGGATTTTAAAATATTGTTTTCAACATTTCAGAGCTTCATCTAGTCATCTTCAAATTTCTAGGTGCACACATTTCATCTTGCAATTTTTTGTTCTATTTTACATGCTTGTCTAAGTCATTTAGTGAAAGATTGCATCATACTAGGTTTAAGCATTTTGATTTACATTGTATTTTTCTTTCCAAGCCCTAGAGCTTGGTGGTGAACCCCTCATTAGTTTATAATCAAACCATAGGACAACCTTATTGCAAGATCTATTTCTCCTTTGCATACTTTAGATTGATATCTCTAGGACTTTCCTTCAATGAAATAATTGGAAAGTGGTTTTTTCTCTATGTTCTAAACCATACAAAAGCATATCCCCCATTTTCTGCTGTTTCAATATTAAAGGCAATATGTGCAAAAATTAAATTGATCATATAGTTATAAGGAATTAAACACAACAATAATATATCATAACACAATAATTTACATGATGGAAACTATTTTAGGAGAAAAACTTCACAATCCAAAACAAGTCAATATATTATTTAGTATTCAAAGGTTACAATATACTTGCAAAATATAAACCTTTACATGAGTATTATCCATAAGAGATCTAGAGAAATTCTAGCAGTGTAATAGTATCTACAAAAAATTAATATGAAACCTCCATCTCAAGCAACCAATTAATAGAAGCAATACATGGAACCATCAAGTGGTAATTAAGAACATATGAGTTAAAACCAACAAAAATATAGCATCAAAATCCTTAATAAAAAATCAGACACCCAAATACCAAGACAAGTCCATAGACTTAAAAAAGCATATTCATTCCCCCTACCTTAAACTCATCATAATCCTCTCAACAACATGGGTGCTATATTTTGATTCCATTATCTCCATTCAAATATGCCTTATGAGATGTCATAACATGCATCAAAAGATAGTCAACAAGTATAACTTGCTCTTATAAGTTTCTTATGTGACATAGATGCTCTTACATTTATGAACTTTTTATTTGGAAGAGGTACATGTCATCATAACCCACTTTAGTTAAATCTCATTTTGACATTCTTTCAAGGCCAAAATCAATCTCTAAAGCCCCAAAATTATTATTTTTCTTCAACAGTAAAATGCAAAATTGAGACACCTTTACCTACAATTCTATTTTTTGTTCATTAATAACTCTCAAATAGATGAGATATATGTAATATAAAACTACCCACCATAATATTTTATGGTCAAGGAATATTCAGCTACAAATATTTGATACTTATATGAAGTACAAGTTTCCATGAATGAAAATGTTAGCAATTTTTTTTGGTGCACTATATAAAACATGGGCTTGTTCCTTTAAGTAGTATATTTTTCCAATGCTTGGGATGTCCTTTGAGCTGTAGTACAACTTATTTTTTAATTCAACTCTAGATAAATGTATCAAATTATATTAAACAAGATACCTTATAGGCTTGCACCAAGAATTTGAGAGACTAGACATAAACTAGTTACATGTTAAGAATTTACAATAGTCTTCATAAATTGAGGTAAATTTCCTTAATTATGTTTCCAAAAAAAACAACCACTCCTATAAAAGCATAAATCTAACAAACACATACCAACATAAATTGAAAGTAGAAAGTTGTAAGAACCAACTTATCAATTATTTAGTAGGTCACTTTCTCAACATTTGAAATCACTTTGAGCCTACAACTTTGGATTCTTAATCTCTTCCATCTCGATTTCAAGTTCATTGACCTTTTTTAAGTGATCTTCCAAATATAGCCATGTCTCCTTTCACCCCACAATACTAAGTGCTCTATCTATAATTAGATAGGACTAATTGTTCAGTTAGAAATTTTTATGTTTAAAATAAGATAATCGAGTCTTTACTTTATGTTTAAAATAAGGTAATGTTTAGGACTAAGTGCTCTAATGATTTTCTCATTTTTCTCTCTTGATTCATCTCGATGATGGATCATAGAGTGTGATCCGAAACGTTGATGAAAAAATCTACACAATCAAATCCATAAATCATTGAACAATATACAATATGGATAATGGAAATTTGATATCATTAATTGAGTCTTTAGTTATGAAGTAGTTGTCTTAGTTTCATCCAATTGAGTGGTAAGTAGGTCTATTAGTAATATATCTTCATATTAGAATAAGGCATTATGTGTGTGGAATCACACCCGTTTGCAACAATTTTCTATTTACTTAGAATTGGAATAAAGGTGGATGTGTAGTTAGTCAACTATTGGAATTGCCACTAATTAAGGAGGTTAACTATTTGAAATTTCCACTAATTGAGGACTAATTGTGAATGAAAATAAAAGGTGGGTCATAAAACAAAACATAAGGCATAAGTGAGGGCACTTTTGGAAAATTAAAAAAAAATCACCCCTCATTTTAGTTCATAAAACAAAACTATTGGAATTGCCACTAATTAAGGAGGTTAACTATTTGAAATTGCCACTGATTGAGGACTAATTGTGAATGATTATAAAAGGTGGGTCATAAAACAAAACATAAGGCATAAGTGAGGGCACTTTTGGAAAATTAAAAAAAAAATCACCCCTCATTTTAGTTCTAGTGGCACTACTACACCAATTGGGTGCACTAGAGATAAAACCCTTCAAGGGTGAAATTTTCATCTTAGGGGAAAAAATCTTGACAACAAATTTGTGTAGATTAAATTTAGACTTGCAAGCTGCAAAGTGCACTAGAATCATTAAACACGGCTAAATCTCAATCAATCAATCAATATAGAGTTTGTATGATGGGAGTGCCCAACAAGGAATATCATGTTATTAGGTTCAATCTTAATGTATTTCTTTGATTGAAAAAATAATAATAAATGTGTGTCTGCATGTTGGCTAGAATAGTTTTAGGTTTATTTTTCTATATTGTTGGTGGAAGTAATTATAGTAGTATATTTAGTTTAGTTTTTATAGTGATTTAATATATCACATCCCTTGTAGGAACATTTACCTCATCAACACCATCATAATAATAATTGTTGTAGGTCACAAAAGCAGTGATAGGCCAACTGGCTATTTTAGAGAAATCAATAGATGCACATGCCTTAAGGGTCCAAACTTAGGCTAGGAGGTCGCCCTCTTGGAGGAAGCTTAAATAAAATCATAGAGATCTAGTTGAGAGGGATGAAATTTTATATCTTGAAGAAAGACTACCTTGTTCATGGTGACACATAGTGATGCTTGTACTAGATATTTGTGTGGAAGAGAAGCTACTCTAGAGATAGTTTGCATGCCCTACAATACCTAGTAGAATAGGTTTTATGTGGTGATACAGGAAGCCAGGGATTTTAATTCCTTATGGTCTACTTAGGAGACATACAATGAACCTAAAAAGTAAGCTTGGCTTAAGAGAGACCTATTTTTTATGGTCTTATAAGCATTGCCCTATCTTGTAATAAAATAATTCCCTGAACCAAAACCAATAACATGTAGTAATAGAAGAGAGGTAACTAACAATGAAAGGTGATTGAATATAGGGGGACTCAAGTGATTTCAACATGCTAAAAATCAATGATTAATGCAGGATACAATAGTTTGTTAATTTCTATGAATACTAGCAGATGGGTGACTAACATAGATTTGTTTATTTATTTAATTGACTCAATACTTCCCTTTCCTTGTTTGGATGAATGTATCCACCTATAAGATACCATATATGAATACAATTTAATGTTTCTAAGACGTATCCATACAAGCTCATATTTGGCCCATATTGTGTACATTTAGATGATTTAACACCATATTGTTTGGTGCAATATCCACTTTACAATTTATAAAAATAAATAAAAAGTTAGAATGTTTTTAGGTTGAAATGTCAAATGGTTTTTAAAAAAAACACATATTTATTACATTGTCAATTTGAAATAAAAAAATTAAATTAAATAGTTATATTTGAAAAATTGTTGGAAGGTATGAATGTCTAGTTTTCATATATTCTTCAACAACTAAATAATTAATTTAATTAAAAATTAAAGAATACAACTATAAATAACATTTCAAAATTAATTCAATATTTTCTATCATAATTATTAGGAGGCTCTTGTCTTGACCGTTGGTATTCATCTTTTATATTAGACATCTCTATCTTGGAGACCTATATGGGACATTTCTATATGCTAGGAGATCTCATATGAAGTTGTTTTGGGTCTCTACACATCTTCTAGAAGTATCTCCTACAAATTTATAAACTTATTATGAAAATTTTGCAAGTATCTTTTAAAAGGTTGATATGTAGTGGCCAAAAGCTAAAAGATCTTACAAACATATACTAATAGGCTAGTAATTTTACATTTATTGCATTAAAATTTACATTTCTATTGAATTTTTTTTTATCAAACTCAAAAAGATAATAGTAAAAGGAGAAACAATAATACGACTTTGAAATTTTATCAATTAATTGAAAAATACAATCCTCTTTGAGACTGCCATATCATGTTTCTTAAATAATGGTATTCCCCTTCTAATTAATCTTATATATCATAATGATTATGGTTTAAAATAATATTGATAATGATGATTTTCAAATATCAATAGTACAACTAGCATTTGCATTCTTTCACATGATTTTTAATGCTTCCATGTTGCCTACTAATTATGTTTTTAACATTTTAATATGAGATTAAAGTTTCAAATTAAATAACTATTATAAATATGAGAGAAATCTAATTTGGATTTATTTAATTCACTTTAGAATTGTTTTATTTTTATTTGAAGAACTATTTGTATTTAATTAAAGAGTTATTTCATTTTACTAAATTAGAACTATTTTATTTACTTAAGAACTATTTTATAAATTTAATTTTTAAAATAATACTATTTCTAAATAATTATTTTATTTTACTTTATAACTATTTTAAAAATGTTTTATTTTATTTACATGTTTCTAAAGTATAAATTTGCACACACCTCCTAGGAAGTTGTAGAACCATCTTAAAATAATTATAATTAAAAATCCTAAAGAGAATTGAATAGAAGTATAAATATTACACAAGATTTAATAATATATATATATATATATATATATATATATATATATATATATATATATATATATATATATATCTTAGACTGCAGGAATTGGGTAGCACGACCCCATATAAACTGCAGTGCGCCTAGTACACTTTTTAACATGACCGTGGTGCGACATGCCCTCTGGTACCACGGGGGTGGGGAGACTAGACCTCATGACCAACCTCCTGCAACAGGAAAGATTTAGCCAACCGAGCTAGGGCCCCAACCCAATTATAAAAATATTTAAACATACAAATAAAATTTTAATTTTAATAAAAATGAAACTAAAATTTATGACTAAATGTTACAAAAAGTAAAAAACATTTTTTTAATAAAATGATTTTATGAAATTTTTATAGCTAAAAAATTTATATCTTTTCAATCTTTTAATAAAATATTTTAAATAAAAATTAAAAATTATAATAATTACATACAAATAATCTATTTTCTAAAAAAAAAATTTCATTCTCTAATATTGTTGTGCTGTTCTCAATTAGAGTCAATCTCATTGGAACTATTATAATATAAATTTCAATCAATACATTATATTTGTGTATGTTAATATATGAATTTTTATAAATTTTAATCAATACATTATATTATTATATGTTTCTATATGAATTTTAGGATGATCATTTCAATAAGAGGTAATATATATGTAGATTGTAGGAGGCAATAACATAATGTACTAGATGTAGATGATAGATATTTTTCACATAAGAATGTGAAACAAAGGGTTAAAGAGTAGGAAAATGGTTGCATGTGTCAATGTTAATTAATTAGAATCAAGAAATAGAATATGAGTTAATAAAGTAAAAGATAAATCAGATTAATGGATGTTCTAAATGATATTAGTTACTTCCCTTTTGATTAAGGGCTATTTATTAAGTTTATATGATCCAAACTATTAATTTATCATTATGTATTAACATTTTGTTAGCTAAATTTTTTAAATAGTATTTCATGTGTCTTTCTATCCATTTTTATATTGTTAACTGATATGATATGATTTAATAGATAAAAAAAAATTGAGGAAGGAATTACCTATATTTGTTATTTTCTTTCCACTATATGGAGGAAAAATAGGTATATATAATTTCCCAACTTTTATGGGAGCTTTTTTGAGAGAAAAATTATAGATTGTACTAAGGTTAATGGATTTGAGAAGCATCTAGGCCTCCAAGGGTCTAACATCATCCTGCATCACCCCACTCTTTTTCTCCATAGGCTGAACATCCATCCCCTTCATGACATTCCTAGCCACCTCCTCAATTTTATGTTTAATATTCTAAAGCCCTTCCTCTTCCTCATCCTTTGAATCTTCGACCATTGGTTAGTCTTCACCAACCATTTCTTTATCCTATTCACTACTTTCAGAATCATATGAGAGATCTTCTCCCAACACAACCGAGAGATCCTTTTTACTCATATTAATTGGAGACAAATTTTCCTCTTTAGGGCCATCCCTAGGCTCTTCAAACCAAAGTTTCTTCCCTTTGGAAGACTAGCTAGTAAACCTAGTCGATCATATCTCACCCCTCCCAATGCTAGAATCATCCAAATTTTCATGCTCCTCCTCATCTCTAATTTCAATGGTGACTTCTTTTGCAGTTTTAGGATCAAGACTATCACAAGCCTTCCTTTTAGTGTTAGAGTTACCTGGTGGGTTAATACAAGTCTTTTTTCCTTTCTTATTTAGATAAGTAGGGTTTCCCTTGGTAAGAAGGTACTTAATTGAAGATTGTTTAAAATTGGAAGGAACACCAAGGGGTGTTTTAGTGAGAAGTCTCATAGAGGAGGGACCCTCACCAAAATAAATAGCCAAAGAAGGGTTGGGGAGAGGTTCTACATGAGAAATAGGGGCAACAAAATAGTAGGGATACTACCAGAAGATCCGAATAGGGGGGTAATAGTAGCAACATAATTATAAAGACACTGGATCAAACCCTAGTGGAGAGGGGGTGAGGTGCTCTTAGCTTTACATTGTTTTAAAGATGAAAATAGAAAGAAAGGTATGTTAATTTTCTCATTCCTGCATATATGAAATACAAAGGGAAAATTGCACCCATGGATAGTGGTAAAGTGCCCTTCAAGAGTGAAATACTTCATGATATGAACACTAATAACCCCATAAGGAACCAAAAGGTGTTCTCTGACATAACCATTTTGGCTTCTCATCAACTTCTCATCACCTTGAAGGAATCTTCCCATGAACCCTAATCATTGCCATTAATTTTTTTGGAAACTCTTAAAGGCCAGTTTACTGAAGACCTATCACAACCTCAATCAACCTAGGGGACACTTCAAACTCTATACTTCCAATATGAACTCTATCCTCTCTCTAGGAATTGTAAAATTTAGCAGTAATGTTCTCATTATAACCACACATTGCTATAAAGAATGTTCCATCCTCCTTGAAGAGCTTCCATACATCAATGTTCTATCATAAAGGCACACAGAATAACGACTTAGACCATTTACTGGGACCCCCATCGAGTTACAGTCATGGTGGTAGAAGAAAGAAAAAATACCTTTCTCAATAGTCGAATTAGTGGGTGAAATAATAATAAAAGAAGCAATAATATAGTTGATGCCCTAGTTTGATATGAAGATAGCAAAGAAGACCTCCACAAATAGGCTGCAATCATCACATAGTTTCTAAAAAGGTCTAATAGGATCCATGAAGTAAGTTGGAGGGTGGATAAAATTCTACCAAATTTTAGCATCCCAATTTGTAAACCCATAATTTGTGTGAGTAGATGCTACAATCAATAATGATGAAAAGAAGAAAAAATAGAAGCCTAAACTCCAATTGAAAGGATGTTTGAAATATTATGGCTTAGGAAACACATGAGGGCACAATGATGAGAAGATACTGGGATTATATATCATGATTGAATTATGCCTCAAATCCTTGGCTTCAAGGGAGAGAGGATCTATCATCACGTCATTCAGCCTTCCATCAAAAATCGCATCCTTGAAAAAATAGTTCATCTCAAGGAAGAAATAAATTATAGTATAAGTCCAAAAGGAAGTTTATCAAAACATAATAACTAGCAAAATCCCAAGGCATGGGATACTTTCCAATTAAATTCCCCGTCAATGTCAAATCATGGAAATGGTAGCACCAAGTCACAAAGGTATATGAGGTAATGAACTTTTCCAAGGCTGACATCATGCACCCCATGTCAAAATCATCCTTCCTTCCACAATTATTACACCTCACCCCTTGAGATGGACCCAAAAAATCCCACCAGGTACACAAACAAGCCTCTAATACCCAAACCACGTGGGTTGCCACCAAACGACCACCATAAGTACTTTTAGCAACATTTGACCTTTTTCTATAGATCATCTTGAGAATATTGGGATTCAAATTTAAATTTTAAATTAGGTTATGCCATCTTTTACAACACATCATACAATAGATGTTATGATTCAAATTTGAAATCAAAATTGGATTGGAGACCAACAGCCCGGCCATAGCAATAGAGAGACCCACATTTAACAAGGCATAGATCAACATCATCAAAGGTTAAAAGGATCCCCACCCATCCGGTCCTTAGCCAACCAGTCCTTGATATGAGTCAAAATATTCTCAAATCTCAAGAATTGCCAATGGGGAAAGGAGAAACCCATGTTGGAGATTGCATTAATAGGGTTATTCCCTTCTCTAAAGATATGGAAAATTGAAAATTTTTCCATAGAAGAGAGCAATTATTTAGAGTCCAAAATAAGACTACTAATGTTCCAAGGGGGGCTTAGACAAGCTGTTTAGACAATCCACAATAAATTCCAAATCACCCTCAACCAAGACATGGTCAAAACCCAGATCTTTTAGCCTCTTACTACCTCTCTAAGTAGCCACAAGGAAATTATGTTAGTAATGTAAAAATATAATTTTATTGGTGGATCAAAATCACATAGAACATTTATAACATTTTGTTTTAAGTTAAAAATGGTGAATGCAACTACAAGGGAATTTAACAAGAAGACAATGCTACAAAAATTGATTATCTCCTATTACAAGATCCCACAAATGAAAATGAAAATTTATGGAAATTTTTATTGGTAACCAATCCTAAAATATAAGTGAAATAGAAAAACTAACTAATTCCCCAAAGAGAACCAAATCTTGGGAATTGGAGGATCCCCAAATCCTAAGAACCCAAATAAGGAGCACATATTTATAGATGAATAAATTCATAATAACTTTTGGGTTGTCTAATCCAAATTGATCACCATAATAATACCAAGAAATAACTTAATGATCAAGTGACATGACAATATCCTTTCTAATCTCCTTCAATAATTGTAGATTTTTTGTATAAAATGGGGTTCATATTAGTCATTAGAAGTAGAGTTCCTACCATTATTTTTATAGTACTACATTGAATATTTTATTCACTATGAGGAGTGTAGTTCCTATTTTTTATAGTGTTAAGTTAAAATGTGTATTCCTTGTGCCTATTTTCTCCTAAGATTTAATGTCCTTGTATGTGGACAATTTCCTTTTTCACATTGCACTTTTTTTTTGGAAGATTTTTGAATGAAAAATTAGTATTGAATGTTTATACCACTTATTCAATCAAATTTTTTAATAGAATATTTAAAAAAAATTGTACGTACCATAAGGAAATTTTTGAGTTTTCATTAGGAAAAAAATCATAAAAAAGTGGAAAATGATCAAGCATATAATCCTTCAAAAATATGAACCTTCTCTACTAGCATTACTCTGTGAGAGTAGACTTGGAATAAATTTATCATTTCCATAATTTATATTTCATAATAAAATAATGACACAGAATAATTTTCTCATGTCCTAATAAAAAATGTCTTTGTGCTTGACATAGCCCTCACAATGATAAAATTTTAAAAATAAAAAATGATTTTTAGATGATTTAGCTAAGGAGCATTAGTAACAAAGTTAACATTAGGTGGGGACAAGGTTAGGACTGAATTGGGGTCATGCGATGAATTCTATATTCTGCCCTAGTGTGGCATATATGTAATGAGGGTATTCTGACCCCTCTCATGGAAAGTCTTAATGGCCACAATGAAAACTTGTCAATCCAATTTGTAAATGGTTGGTGCAATCAACAAGTTAAAATGGGGGATATATCCTTTGAAGTCAGCGAGAAGGCTATTAGCAAGGTGACCAGGCTCTCTTGTAGTCAGAAAAAGTTGAAGGAGCACACTAAGGTCCAAGAAATAGTTGGCATGCAACAATTCTTCAAGGAAAATGAACAACCCATCAAGTTGCATGCGAGCTATGACAAAAGAAATATTTTTGCACCATGGGACCAAGTTTTTCTTGTGCTTATGGAATGCATTACTCTTGAGGGTAGATATAAGTGTTTCTACCACTACCACATGCTCCTAAACCACTTTAGGCATCACCTTATCATAAGCTTTCCTTTTTTTCTCCTTTCCTCCTTGGAACTCTAGGTAAAGGAGGTTGTTGAGCTCACCACTAGAAATCCTAAGAAAACTCCTATCCCTCTACACCAAGGGATAATCCTCAAGTTGTATCACTTCCACCTTGCACTATGTCCCCTAAAGCCCATTTGTATGACCCTTTCCAATGAGGAGCCTGAGTTAAATCCCCTTGATGAAACCCACCAAAATCCCTCCATTGTTATTAAATTTGGGTCCAAGCGCAAACTCAATCTTCTTGCTAGCCAACCCACCTCTGACACCAACCCCAAACTACTAGGTAAAAAGAAGAAAAGTAAAAATAACCCTATACACACTCAGAGAAATTTTGTGGCTAGGTTGTGTGAATTAAAGAACATCTCTATCAAAAAGGTTGGTAAACATGTGGCAAAGACTAACCCAGATTTGAAAAAGAAAAATTCTATCTCCTTTTATGTTGAAGAACCTACTTCATAGGATGAGGAAGTGGATGTTAATACAAATTCCACTAGTGATGAAGATGCCACAACTACCCTTAAACTTGAATTTGTTGGATGTTGTGGTTGTGTTATTGATATGTGGTTTTCATTGATGTCAACACTATTAGCATTGATGCATTTGAAGGTTGTATATGCGAAGGATATTGTGAAAATTGTTGAAGAATTTGTAGGTTGACAGAGGTACACTGAAGTTCATGATGGTGCCTAGCTCAATATGTTGATGATAAAACATTGTGGACTAAAGGGTTTATTGTTGAGTGTATCTAGTTTATTCATTGAAAGTTTCAGAGATCTGCATGAAGATTTTATCATGTTATGAACAATGTTCTGATAGTTTTTTGTGGCTTCAATTAGTGTTCCTGATTAAAGTTGATGTGATTCTAGTGAGTTCAGCTGTTGCAGATGATTCTTTGATGATTCATGATGATAATGGATGTTTCTAGATCATGCTTTATCTTTGTTGCACGTCTGCATTGATCAGTGTTCTCGTGATCAGTGATTTTTACTAAAGTTGCATATTCAGGTTTTTCATGTTCTTGGTCGACATAGTGATCATAGTGTGTTGTGGATCTTCGAGGAATAATATTTGGAGGATTTGCATGTTCAAGGATATTATTTTAGGTCTTCATTATGTTGTGGCCAATGGTGTTTGATTCGCATTAAAAAATTATTTGTTAATTTGGGCCGACATTGTGTACATGTTTATATTTTCATATTTTATTTTGGCCAACAAGTTGATGTAATTCCATGTAGCAAATATATAAGAGTGATTGTTTGAGCAAAGTTAAGTGCGAAAAAGTGCGAAAGAAAGTGCAATTGTGCGAATAATGTTCTAATCATTCAAATGCAGAGCATAGTGTGAAGAAGATCAAGTGAAGTGTGTAAAAGTGTTTCCGTGCTTAACCAGAACTGTAATCAGGCTTTTGTAGAAGCTATTTTCTCAGTTCAATACACTGCAGATCTAATTTGAATATTTTTGTAAGATAGTGCATCTTCTTTGGGCAGTGAGCCCTCTTGTATTTGAGCAATGAGCTCTAGGCAGTGTGCCTGAATGCATGTGCATTCCCATTTATTTCTCTTTATACTTTTAACAGGGTATAATCTTGTGGACTGAACTCCACCATGGTTTTTTGCCTAACAAATTTTCCACGTAAAATATCTTGGTGTTGTGTGTGTTTTTTATGTGTTGATTGCTTATGATTTAATGTTCATTCATCATATTTTAGAATAAGTTAATTAAGTAAAGTTTTATAAGTTTGAATATTCTATAACAACTGATTCACCCCCCCCTCTATTTTTTGTTCTTGTTTTTCCAAGAATTGGTATCAAAGCCGATTCCTTGGAAGAAGTTCAATAGCTTGAGGTGATCTAGGATGGCATCATATAAGAAGGATATTCCAAGATTCGATGGAACAAACTATACTATGTGGAAGGCTAGAATGGAGTGTCATATGAGATACCTTGGTGAACCCTTGTGGAAGATTACAAAGAATAGGTATGTTATTCCACATAATGGTCCTTTTACTCCTGATGAGATTAAAGAAGCTAAATATAATATAAGGGCTAGAGAAGCATTGTTGGGTGCTCTAATGGATTTGGAGATGAAAAATGTGATGGATCTAGAAACAACTTATGAGATCTGGAAGAAGCTGGAAAATTTGTATGAAGGAGATGCACATATGAAGGTTGCTAAGCTAGAGATTTTGAAAGGAAAGTATGAATCTTTGAAAATGGGTGAAGATGAGAACATTTCTTCTTTTATGAAAATATTAAATGAAATTGTGATGAGTATTAGATGTGTCGATGGATCCTTGGATGAATCAAAGATTGTAGCTAAAGTACTCAGATCATTTCTTGTTGCATATAAAGTTAAAGTTGTTGTTATTGAAGAGATTAGAACAGTGACAAATGTAACAAGAGATATGTTGATTGGTAAGCTTGCTACCTTTGAGTTGAGTGAGTTTCATGATTCCATTCCAAAGACAATATCTTCATTTAAAGCTACTGTATCTGGAAGAGACAAGCAAAGATATGGTCTAGGAGAAAGTTCTAGAAAGGTGTTCAAATATGAGCAAGAGATGAAACAGATTGAAGATGAAGAAAGATAGGTAGAAGAGTTGGAAGCACTGATTGTGAAAGAGAAGCCAAAGTACAAGGAAAGTATAAAGGAAAGTTTCCTATTAAATGTTTCTCTTGCTGTAAGATAAGACATTTTGCTTCAAGGTGTCCTGAAAGAGTTCCCAGGTCTAGACCTAACAAGCCTAGATTTCAAAAGAAATGTTACTATGTTGAAGAAGGTGTGACAGATGAAGAATTTGATAAAGAGGATGAAAATGAGGATGAGTGGGTATTCATTGCTATCAAGGAAAATGGTTTGGTGTCTACTGAATCTACTAGTAATGACAATGTTGAGAAATCTCTTGCAGCTAGAATTGAAGAAAAAGATGAGTGGGTGATTGACAGCGGATGCTCACATCATATGATTGGTGACAAAAGCAAATTTATAAGTTTCAAGAAATATGATGGCGGTGTTGTAAGATTTGGAGATAACAATGTTGTGATTCATGGAAAAGGATCTATTTCTCTTGGTGGTAAACATAATACTAATGATGTCCTTTATGTAGAAGGATTGAAGCATAATCTATTAAGTGTTGGAAAGATGGTCGACAAGGGATATAATATTCAGTTCAAAGATGGAAAGTGCAAGATACTGTGAAGTTTTGGAAATGTAATTGCTTTAGGTACAAAGATGAGGTAATATCTTTCACCTGAGTGTTGCTAGTGAAAGTTGTTTAATTGCTCAGGTTAATGAAAACTGGTTATGGCATAGGAGGCTGTGTCATGTGAATTCTGACAACATTGTCAAGGTAAGCTCCACTCAAGCAGTTAGAGATCTTCCTAAAATAGTAAAGCCTACTAACATCATACACAAGGAATGTCAAATGGGAAAGCAAACTATAGTTTCCTTTTAGAGCAAAAAACATCATTCAAATGGAGTATTGGAGTTGGTGCATACTGATTTGTGTGGTCCCTCTAGAGTCAGAAGTCTACAAGGAGAAAGGTACTTTATGTTACTTATTGATGATTATTCTAGGATGATATGGGTTGCTTTCTTAAGACAAAAATTTGAAGCATTAGAAAAGTTTCAAAGTTTAAAATCTATGGCCGACAATGAGATAGGTATGAAGATTAAATTCCTAAGATCAGACAGAGGTGGTGAGTTCACTTCCTGGGAGTTCAATTCTTTCTGTGAAGAGCATGGAATCAAGAGACAATTATCTGCAACACAGATCCCTCAACAAAATGGAATTGTAGAGAGAAAGAAAAAAGCAATTCTAGATGTTGCTAGAACTATGATGTTGGAAGGAAATGTGCCTCATATCTATTGGAGAGAAGTTGTAAGTATTGTTGTGTACACTCTTAACCAAGTAAATTTCAATGGTAATTCTGGTAAGACTTCTTTTAAGTTGTGCTTTGGTTATAAACCTACTGTTAAATATCAAGATCTTTGGAAGTAAGTGTTATATCAAGAGAGATGAAGATATAGGAAAGTTTGATGCTAGCAGCAATGAAGGAATATTTTTTAGTTACTCTACTAAAAGCAAGGCCTACCGATGCTATAATAGAAGATTGACGAAAATGGTTGAAAGTGCAAATGTTAGAGTGGATGAGGACACTACTAGATCATCTAGATACTATGGATATGATTCAGATGACCAACATGATAGTACAGATAAAGGGAAGAATGCTTAGAAACATAATCAAGTTTAAATTGTTCTGGTGAATTAAGAAAGTCAAGAAGGAGAGGCTAGTGGAAGTGCAAAAGAGAGGACAAAAGAACTAGAAGGTTGAGAAAATCCTAAAGTTCTGAGGTATGTAAAGCTAAATCATTTTGAAGACCGGATCATTGGTGATAAAAAAAAAAGTTGTGTAGAATAGAAGAAGAATTGCAAAAGAGTATTGTTTGATTTCCAAGACTGAGCCTAATAATTTCAATGAATCATGTAAAGATGAACATTGGATGGAAGCAATGAAGGAAGAACTGGTGCAGATTGAAAAGAATGATACATGTGTTCTTGTTCCCATACCTAAAGATAAAAATGTGATTGGAACTAAATGGGTCTTTCGGAATATGCTGAATGAACAAGGTGAAGTGGTCAGAAATAAAGCAAGACTGATATGTAAAGGGCATTCACTAATGGAAGGTATTGATTTTGAAGAAACCTTTTCCCCTATTGCTAGAATTGAAGCTATAAGATTATTTATTTCTTATGCTACTTATAAGAACTACAAAGTTTATCAAATGGATGTGAAGTCAACATTTCTGAATGGTGAGCTAGAAGAAGTATATGTTGAGCAACCAAATGGATTTCAACTAACTGATAAGGGAAACATGGTTTTTTGATTGAAGAAAGCATTGTATGGACTCAAGCAAGCCCCTATAGTCTGGTATGCTAGACTAGATAAATATTTTTTGAAGCTTGGATTCAATAAAGGTATTGCTCACAATAATTTGTATTTTAAGATTGATCATAATAAAGAGTTGATTATTGAATTCTTTGTCGATGACATCAATTTTGGAGGTTGTGATGATTTATGTATGAAATTTACTGATGAAATGAAAAGTTAATTTGAAATGTCTATGATTGGAGAGATGAAATTCTTTCTGGGATTGCAAATCACTCAATTAGATAATGGAATTTTTATATCTCAGTCCAAATATGTTAGAGAATTACTTAAGATGTTTGGCATGGAAGATTCAAAGCTTGTTGGTACACCCATGGTACCTGGATGCAAGTTAACACAAAATGATGATTCTTCTAAGGCAAATCAGACTAGATATAGATCAATGATTGGTAGATTTCTCTACTTAACTAAAAAAAGACCAGATATCATGAATGTTGTATGTATGGTTGCTAGATATCAAGTTGATCCAAAAGAATCTCATGCGACTGTTGTAAAGAGAATTTTCAAATACTTGAAAGGGATAGTTGATTTTGGCCTTTAGTATCATAAAGATGATGAGCTTACCTTAAGTTCCTTTACTGATGCAGATTGGGTAGGAGATGTGGATGACAAGAAAAGTACTAGTGGTGGTGCATTCTTCTTGGGGAAGAAGCTTGTGTCTTGGTTAAGTAAAAAGCATAATTCCATTCCCTTATATACTACTAAGGCAGAATATATTGTTGTCGCCAACAATTGTACTCAAGTGTTGTGGATGAAACAAATGTTGAAAGATATCATCCTAGAGTATTGTATGATGAGCCTATTGCCATATACTGTGACAATTCAAGTGCAATAAATATTTTGAAGAATCCAGTGCTACACTCAAAGACCAAGCATATATCAATCAAGTTTCACTTTTTGAGGGAGAAAGTAAGTGAAAAGGAAGTTAGGTTGGAGTATGTGCCTACCAAGGAACAAATTGTAGACATATTTACCAAGTTGTTGCCTAAGGATACTTTTGAGTATCTCAGAGGGATGCTAGGGGTGATTACCCCTCCTGATAAGAACTAGTGATGCATTTTCATGTATCAATCCATGTACTTCATAGCTATATCTTGATTCAGATTGATGTCTCTATGGCTACTACTCAAGGGGAGTAGTCAAATGTGCATATATGTGGTTCAGAGCTTGTATGGAGAAAAGATAATTCTTATCTATGCCATTTATGTCAAAGGGGGAGAAAATTCATGTGAAAATAGTATGAGGAGAAGAGTCATGTGGAAGAATTGTGGAGAGAAAAGAGTCAGAATCTAAGGGGGAGTAAGTGTTGATTAAGAATTGTGTTGATGATTTTTTTCACATCACGTGTTGTCATCAATGCCAAAGGGGTAGATTTTTGGATGTTGTGGTTGCTTTGTTGATATGTGTTTGTCATTGATGTGAACACTATTAGCATTGATGCATTTGAAGGTTGTATATGTCAAGGATATTGAGAAAATTATTGAAGAAGAAGTTGCAGGTTGACAAAGGTACAGTGAAGTTCATGATGGTACCTAGCTCAATATGTCAATGATCAGACATTTTGGACTAAATCTTTATTGTTAAGTGTATCTAGTTTATCCACCAAAATTTTCAGAGATCCACATGAAGATTTGATCGTGTTATGAATATTGTGTTCTGACAATTTTTCTGTGGCTGCAGTTAGTGTTCCTGATTGAAGTTGATGTGATTCTAGTGAGTTCAATTGTTGCAGATGATTATTTGATGATTTTTGATGCTCATGGATGTTCCTAAATCATGCTCTATCTTTGTTGCACATCTGCATTGATCGGTGTGCTCGTGATTAGTGACTTTTCCTTTGCGTGTTTGGGTTTTTCATGTTCTCGGCTGACATAGTGATCATAGCGTGTTGTGGATCTTCAAGGAATAATTTTTGGAGGAATTGCATGTTCCAGGATATTATTTTAGGTCTTCATTATGTTGTGGCTAACAGTGTTTGATTCACATTGAAAATTTATTTGTTAATTCGGGCCAACATTGTGTACATGTTTTATATTTTCATATTTTATTTTGGCCGACAAGTTGTTGATGTAATTTCATGTAGTAGATATATAAGAGTGATTTTTAGAGCGAAATTAAGTGCAAAAAAGTGCCAGAGAAAGTGCAAGTCTGCGAATAATGTTCTAGTCATTCGAATATAGAGTAGAGTGTGAAGAAGATCGAGCGAAGTGTGTAGAAGTGTTTATTTTCTTAACTGGAACTGTAACCAGGCTTTTGTAGAAGCTATTTTCTTAGTTCAATATCCTGCAGATCTAATCTGAATATTTCTATAAGACATTGTGTCTTCTTTGTGCAGTGAGCCCTCTTGTATTTGAGCAGTGAGCTCTAGGCAGTGTGCCTGAATGCATGTGCATTGCCATTTATTTCTCATTATAATTTTAATAGGGTATAATCTTGTGGACTGACCTCCACCGTGGTTTTTCCCCTAACAGGGTTTCCACATAAAAAATCTTGGTGTTGTGTGTGTTTTTGATGTGTTGATTGCTTATACTTTAATGTTTATTCATCAGATCTAAGAATAAGTTAAGTAAAGTTTTATAAGTTTGAATATTCTATGACAACTGATTCACCCACCCTCTCAGTTGTTTGTTCTTGTTTTTCAAACAGAAGCTAGTGTGGAACTAGATAGTGTAAGGACATCTATTAGACTAGCTAGTAAACAAAATCTTAGGGTCTTAATTGATGAAATCTTGAGAAACTTTAAACATGATAAAAAGAAGTAGGATAACATTAAAAATACTATGGAGGGTGCATATGACAATATAGATGGCCCTAGTCACTTCCTTGAGCTCAACAAGATGATTATGGAGGACTTCACCCTAGACTCATCCACTCATCATTTGGGGAAGGAGGAGGATGGAAAACCTAGCCATGGTACTGGTGATTATCACAAGGATCTAATAGTGCATTTCAACACTTTGGAAAAGGAATTTGAACCATCATACTTGCTTCACTATCAAGTTGATTCATCAATCTGACGTTACTCTCACATCTGTGTTGCGGGAGGAGATAAAGAATCAAGAGCCAAAAACTGATCCCAACTCTAGTCAAAAAGAAGAAGAAGAAGAAAGATGTTTTCAAATTCCTCATGGAGGAATGGGGAAACATATTTAAGTAGGGGTTTGGGGGTTATCCCCTACCTGCTCCCTTTAGGTGGTATTTTTGTGTTTATCATTAGTTTGATTTTTTTGTTGTTTCTATTGTCATTTTTTTTAATCATGTATTATTGAGCTTATGCCCTTGTGGTGTTTTTTGTTAAGGGTAAAACACCCTGTAAATGTTGCTTATATTATCAAAAAAATAACAATGGCAAAAAATACACCACTATATAGTTAACTTTCATTGTAACCAAAGAAAGTTTGTTAGAATAAAAATATTTTTTAATTTTTTTTATATAAAGCAAAAAAGGATTGATGGTACAAATAATGCATTCCATTGAAAAAAAAAATACATGGCATTCAAATATGCTATTTATCATTTTTCTTTAATGGAATTTGTAACGGCTATAATGAAAGAATAAATTCACATAAAAATCGTTATCACCTCTACAATTTAAATCATTGAATTCTTGAACCAATTTGTAGGAGGCTAGGTACTATTCATCAATCCTATAAAATCTTGAAAATTATGTCTCAAGAAATTAGAGTAGGTTGTTTTTAATGTTTTTATCTACCATTAACTAGTAGGGAGAGGAGAGGGAGGGTGATTTTGGTTTTACTTTTAACCTTTTTTTGTTGAAATTTCCCTATTTTCCTACTCTTACAATTTCTTTCCTATTGTTTCCTCTCAATGTATCCTACATATTTTTTGGAGTAAATTAATTAATATTTACTCCAGTACTTAATGCAAACTTCGGAAAGGGTCATTAGTTTTGATTGTGAGTCTTATTGCATTAATTATGCATTTCAATCAATCATGTGTTTTGTTCTTTGTGTTGCACACAAGATAAAGCCACTTCATTGATTCATGAATTTTGTTATCTCACTCTCAATCAGAACTTCATCATTTAGGGTCTCATGTTGAGTTTGCCTAATTCTGTATAAGGATATTCAATCCTTCATTGTATTCATTCAATAATCAATAACCATTATTGTTTCACATATTTTGTTGTGTAATTTATCATTTGTGTGTGTTAGGTTTCTCTTCATAATATCATCCAGGGCTTGTGGGATCTCAATCATAGATTCTTTCAATAGTTCTATAAATTCTTGACCCAATTCTTCCCTATAATCAATACCTTTTCTAGAGTTTTCAAATACCCGTTTCTGATTCTATGTACCATTTGTGTTGACTCTCAAGTAAGTAGTCATTTTAATATAGAATAGTGTACTAGTTAAAACCCAAGTTGAACTCCATTCAATTACATGAAACTAAAAGACCACAAATTAATTTTATATTCAAAATATTGCATTAGTAATGGCATTCAAAGATGGAATAAATTTTATGACAATTGTTGGTCATGGATTGCAAGTAACCTTGTATTACTTCTAATGGTAAAATTACCATATTTTTGCTAATTCCAATTTAATATTGTGCCTACATTGATGGGGATATCTTAGTGTAAAAATATATATTGCCAAGTTATGTTCTTGTTAGAGTTAGCTTGCAATCTCATACTTGTGCATCCCTATCCATATATATTTTACATATGTTTACACTAATTCCTAGATATTAATTCTTCATCTTGAAATCAAAATTTTATTTCCACAAGTTCCACTTTTGACTAACTTGAGATTGATGAAGGTCAATCCTAATGAGTGAAAGAACAATTCCTAAAGCCCAAAGTTTTAAATTGAAATTTTAACTTTTTCATCCCTTTCACTTGCTATTATAATACACATTTCATGCAAGATACTATTACATGATTGTATTTATAGATATTCATTATGTACTTAAACACAACAAGATGGAATTAAATAATCATATGAAAATTCCTACCAAGATGGCATGGATAAAAGTTAAATCTATCAAGTCAATAATATTGTCATCATTCTTATTTGAATGATTCGATAAATAGAAAATGCAAATGTTAACAAGAAGGAAGAATAAGGAGCATTGGTTTGTGTTCCTATCTCTAAGTTATCTCTCAAAGAAAACATCTAATACATTTTTTTTTGTTTTGTGATTGGTGTTGATAAATAAACATGATGTTATTAAAGTAATGTAATGGTCTTTGTATTTACTTCAAAATTTCTCTTGAAAACTTATGCATGTTTAATTGTGAGAGTTTTCTAAAAAAAATTATTAATATGATTTTATGTTCACAAAACTAATTATAATATTATCTCTTATGAGATACAATCATTACTTTAATGTGGTTTCATATTCTTATAATACATGTTGTCTTATTATCCACATGACTTGGTTAACCTTTCTATATTCAATGTTTATATTATAAACAATGTTCTTATTGTATACTACTAAATTGTGATAATAAACAAGCATTAAAATTTCAAATGCATTCAAAAAGTGATGATATACCAAGCAATGTGTATAAGGAGAAAAAAATTATAACTATGAATTCTAACAAGTGTATAGCAAAAATAATATTGTTTTATAATTTCTTTAATTTTCAAAACTATTTAAATGATATCATTTGAATGTACTATAAAGTAACCACTAGACACAAAAATTTATAGGCTTGCCCACCAAGTATTACACATAATAACTTTAGAAAAAAGCATAAAAGACAATATAGATTTGTACCTATTAACCATGTGATAGCACTCTTAGATGTTATTACTAATTCATACAACTTTAGATAAATTAATTAAAATATTAAAAAAAATACTAAAATTAACTAAAATATATTTGTGCCTATTAACGAAAAGACAATATACATTTATGTATATTAATCATGTGATAGCATCCTTAAATGTAATTAATAATTCATATAACTTTATAAATAATAATAATAATAAAAAGACTAAAATTAACTAAAATATATTTGTGCCTATTAATCATGTGATAACAATCTTAGATATAACTACTAATTCATATAACTTTAATAAAAAAATTAAAAAATAAAAAGAAAAATACGAAAATATTAATTAAAGTTACTTAAATCTAATTAAAGAGAGCTTACCTCTGATGATCATAAAAGTGGTGAAGGTTAATCTCCAAACTTCCAAACTTGAGCGAGTCTCGGAACACTTCTAGCAACCAAACACAAAAGCGTCAAATTCACACCAAAAAAAAAGCGTATATTAATTCTCCTACTGTAAACTACTCGAAAGTCACGTATTTGTCGTGCAGCCACCTCACCTTCAATCTCTCTTTCCCACAAACAATAACACTCGTTCTCATTCACTGTGGGCCCGCCGGTAAACACGTCCTTGCCCTCCAACTTCCATTTCGGATGATAGGTTGCCAATGGTATCAGGGAGGTTATTAATAGCAGGAGATCTGATCTGGAGAAGAGTCTGGAGACAAACTAAGTTGTTGAGTGTCTCGGTCCCATAGGCTGTTTAGTCTCGTGGACGTCATTAAAATCTTTCATTCATTCATTCAAGTCTAAATGCTGCAGCTGTGATAGGTTGCAATGGTATCAGGGAGGTTATTTAATTTACTACACTCTCTCAAGCATAAATGTTGCAGCTGTGATAGGTTGCCAATGGAATCAGGGAGGTTATTTAATTTACTACACTCTCTCAAGCCTAAATGTTGCAGCTGTGATAGGTTGCCAATGGTATCAGGGAGGTTATTTAATTTACTACTCTCTCAAGCCTAAATGCTGCAGCTGTGATAGGTTGCCAATGGTATCAGGGAGGTTATTTAATTTCGTACAATAAGCCAAGTTTAAATGTTGCAGCTGTGATAAGTTGCCAATGGTATCAGGGAGGTTATTTAATTTCGTACAATAAGCCAAGTTTAAATGCTGCAGCTGTGATAAGTTGCCAATGGTATCAGGGAGGTTATTTAATTCCCCACAATAAGCCAAGTTTAAATGTTGCAGCTGTGATAGGTTGCCAATGGTATCAGGGAGGTTATTTAATTCCCTACAATAAATCAAGTTTAAATGCTGCAGCTGTGATAGGTTGCCAATGGTATCAGGGAGGTTATTTAAATTAACAAGTTTAAATGCTGCAGCTGTGATAGGTTGCCAATGGTATCAGGGAGGTTATTTAAATTTGTACGGAACAAGTTTAAATGCTGCAGCTGTGATAGGTTGCCAATGGTATCAGGAAGGTTATTTAAAGTTATTTAAATTTGTACGTAACAGGTTTAAATGCTGCATCTGCGATAGGTTGCCAATGGTATCAGGGAGGTTATTTAATTTCATACAATAAGCCAAGTTTAAATGCTGCAGCTGTGACAGGTTGCCAATGGTATCAGGGAGGTTATTTAAATTTGTACACTCTCCCAAGTCTAAATGCTGCAGCTGCGATAGGTTGCCAATGGTATGAGGGAGCTTATTTAATTTTCTACAGCCTCTCAACTCTAAATGCTGCAACTGCGATAGGTTACCAATGGTATGAGGGAGCTTATTTAATTTTCTACAGCCTCTCAACTCTAAATGCTGTAACCGTGACAGATTGCCGTGAATATTAGAAAGTAAATATTGGAAGCTGGAAATATCGTCGTCTACTTGCATTATCCTCAAATCCCAAATATTTTCCTCAAGACTGAAGTGAAATGGCCTGCGTATTAAAAAGCGCCAAATGTTGCGCACAAGACTGAAGCGAGATGGGTTCTGGCATGCTTCCAACCTTAACCATATCAAACTTGGAGGAAGCATGGCTCGCGTGATACCGCCTATGGGCAGATTCTTTAAGTGAAGGAATCGAAGATCAGGTCCGTACAACGTTTCAAGCCTTTGTGAATTACCTCCATTGAGTCGAAGGCGAGAGAAATTGTTGTTATTGGACATGGTGCTTAAATGAGCTGCCTCCCATAGTCGGGAAGCCTCTCTTTCTCTTTCTCTTTCAGCGATGCTTCGCCCCATATCTCGCAAATGATCATCCATATCAAACACACCTTCTTCGTCAATCTTTATCAGTAACTTCAGGGAAAGATTATTTATAGCTATGTGTACCGTCCTGTACAAAGATTTCCAGAAAAGAAGTGGAAACTTTTTGTGTTCTCCGATGAAGAAACAAGCGATGTCGAGAAATATTTCTTTTTCCTCTTCACTAAGAGCACTGTAACTGATTTTGAGTCTTTCGTGAATGTCTGGGCGGAGAGTAATGTTGCCAACAGTCTCCGTCCAACACTCTGTGTCATTGTGCTTATCATACAAAAAGTCTCCAATCACTTCCAGTGAAAGAGGATGCCCCTTACAAGCCTCTACTATGCTTCTGGACAGATCTTCGTAAGTGGGAGGTGGAGATGCTCTCAGAAAGGCGTGCCAACTAAATAGCTGGAGACTTTCATTTATCTGCAATCCAGTCATCTCGTGGATGCATTCCGTTGACACCCCCGCAACACGGAGAATGTGTTTGTCTCTGGATGTAATAATAACTCTGCTACCAGGGCCCAGCCAATCCCCAACCAAAGCATTTGATTGCACCTCAGCATCCACATCATCTAAAATAAGAAGCACGCTTTTTCCTCTCAAACGATCCCTGAACAGAGATATGCCCTCATCGACACTGTCGACTTCTCCACCATAGTTGCATAAATCTTTAAGAATTTTTTTCTGCAATTTTGTGAGGCCCATGGAGTCTGCAGCAGTGGCGCGGACATTGAACACAAAGGAGGCAGCGTCAAATCTATGAGAAACTTGATTATACACAGCTTTGGCAAGTGTGGTCTTGCCAATACCACCAATACCCGATAATCCAGCTTTAAACACACCTCCCTCTGAATTGAGTATAAATTTTTGAATGATATCCTGGGTGAGGGTTTCCATTCCGACAGGGTGCTTGGCAACATCTAACAGCACGTTGTCCAATGTCTGAATCACATCATTCACCACCTTCTTAACTAGCTGGGCTTCGAAACTGCACATGGCCGATTAGTAACAATTAAAAAGAGATGTAAAATAATGTTCGCATATCAAAAGTGCAGGCCAATAAAAAATGTAAGACTTTGACAACGGCAGCAAAAGTTGAAATCATATCATATCGAAGATAAAAGTTAGAAAATTTGATGTAACAAAATATTTTCATATATATTATGAAAGCGCATGCGAGATATACGAGTTATGATAAAAATAATAAACATTCAATAATTATATTACTGTCTTAATAAATTTATTAAAATATATATTATTAAAGGCATAAAGTCTTAATAGTAAAAATAACATATTTATAAATATATTTTATTTTTAAATATTCTTAATGTATTAATAAATTTTTAAATGATATATTTTTATATGAATTTGGTTTATGATATTATTATTCATTTTCAAAGATTAGTTCTGATTTTAGATCTTTTCATTTATTACTTTTAACTTTTTTTTAGATATGTAAGTACAAAATTCACCCAAGTCATTTTTCATATCATAGATTTGATCCTTCAACTTTTAAAATTCAAAATTGAAATTTAGATCTTGCTAACCTCTTCAACAACCTTTTTACTAGCTATTGTGAGCCAACTATGTATGTTTGTGTTGCTATGTGTGTTATGTTATTATTTTTAAGACATTTTATTATTATTTGAAATCACAAGGATGAACTACGAATGATTGAAGATAATTTATGAGAATATTCTAGTAGCATTATCAAATCACTATATCAACATACATAGTCATTGTTAAAAAGTTGTTGACTTCGTGACTTGGTACAATTAGAGCTTGGACAAAGGAAAATATTATCCTCATAGTTCAATAGATTCCTCAAAGGTATTTACAAGTGTATATTTGAACCAAAGTAAAAACACAACTAGCTTACAAATTTCAAGACACTTGTCAAATTAGACCCTAAAATTTTAATATTTCAATGGTACAATTTTATACATCTTAAACTTCTTCTCATCTCTAAAATGTGTCCAATTTATTTCAAATAATTTTATTTAATTATATATTCAAATGTGTTAATTTAATTTCATAGATTTTCTATATCTTCACAAATAATTTAACACTAGATTATTTGAAATAATAAGATTGATCCAATTTATTTCGATTGAATTAATTTAATTTCACATTGATTAATGTGTTAGTTTAATATCATATATTTTCTAGATTTACACAAGTAATTTAATTTTAGTATATTTGAAATAATATGATCAGTCTAATTTGATTCAAATTAGTCTAGTTTTTTTTGGATTGAGTTAATTTAATTTCACAGAATTTTAATATATGTACAAGTAATTTAAGTTCATTTTGTCTAAAATGATATGACTGGTTTGCTTTATTTTGAATAAACCCTACTAGTTTAGAATAGAGTCTATTTTTTTTTAAAGGAATGAATTCTAAATTATTCTCAACAGATTTTAGAAATATAGACTAATTATGAGTTGCTTATTTGAAATTATCTTTTTATTAATATTGAAGACTTGTACTATAAATGTTTTTAATTAGTTGGTGAACACTTTCAATGAATCCCAATTACATGTTATAGTGGTGTAGTGTTACTATGACATCTACAAGTGTTTTTAGTCTCTCTATCTAGACCCTTTAGCCCATTATCCCATTATCTAATTCCTTTTTCCACCTATATATACTATTCATTGTCATACCTCTCACACTAGGTGACCTTATCCCTTGCATATCTCACATGGCTTTTAACGATCATATATTAGTAGATATGATTATTTATTGTTGTTTTACATGTTTTTACCAACATGTTTATATGGTATATGTTATGTTTTTTCTGCTTGCATGAATTGTTTTTATAGGTTCAAGCTTGTGTTGCCTCAGCATTAGGGACAACACTAGGGCATCATGTATATAGCCCTTTATTTTATGTGCTCACATACTTATCTTTTTATCACTTGATAGATCTTATTGGATTGTCATGTTATGTTATTACTAATATTTATTACATACTTTTGTGCTTTACACAATGATATATTTCTCCTTACATCCTTTTAGTTGGGATGCCTTAAAGAAATTTTATGAGTTTTATCCAAAATTTTCCCATATTATCCCTTGTAAGATCCCTCGTGTGTTGTGGAGGTTAAGTATTTAATAAAAAAATATATGTTTGTGTGTTTTAAGGGCTTATGTTCCATGTCCTTGGGTTGTAGTATTTTGGGTGAGATTTGACATGTGGACTAGATCTCAAGTTCTAGTTTTTTTTAAAACCTTAGTCCCTACCTCCTCTATAGCGTACTCTTATGATTCCTTAAGCCTCGGGTCTACAAATGAACTTGAGACCAAGAGACAATGTCTAGAGGTTCCCAATCCCCATGGAGCTTTGGTTCTTGCTAAGTGTATTGTCCTAGAGTTTGAAAATTCTAGGACCCAAAATCCCAACTCTCTTACCCTATCTGGGCTTGGAGCCCAAACCTCCAAGAGGACCTTGTCACCATGTCCCTAGTGCAAATTACACCTTGTGCTCTAAACCTTGTAGTTCCCTTTCTCCTCAATTCTCAATATCTCCTAGTCTCAATTCCCAACCTTCCCCTCCTCTTCATTCATAGTCATAGATCCACCCTAGCACCCAATCCTCACTTCGTCCTAATACACAAGACTCAATTCTTTCCTTTCCTCTTTTCTTGGTCTTGATTTTTCTCATTATCTTGGTCCCCATTCTCTCTTGAGGTCTTATTCATGATCATTCCAAATTCTTGGTTATCCCAAATCCCTCTTCCTTCCCAATACCCACCCCTCAACCTCATATGTTCCCTTTGAACCCCAAGGCTTTGAAGGAACCTTGCACCTCTAGATCCATCCCATTTTCCAAGCCCATCAAAAGTCTTGATATTCTCAAGCTCCCCTCTCCCCAACTTTGCAAGACCATGGTCCCTCTTGAAACCCAACCCTTTCTTGATTCTTGGTCCCTAGTTCCTTTCGACACATAATTCTTTTACTGTGGTTCTCATTACATGTTCCCTTCTACCACTTGGTTCTTACCACTTCGCTCACACATTTATTTTTTCAAATCTATCAACTTCATCTACACTTTTGAGCCTAGTCCTAATGTCCCTTCTAGACCCAAATACTTGTTAAAGGCTTGTTTCAACCTAGAAACCCTCAATAGTCAATCTTCCATGCTCCCATGACTCACCCATCACTCTATTCAAACTAGATTTGATTCTACAACCATCACATTTCCGATTCCTACCCAAAAAACTGATTGTTTAACTGAATGGCACAATTTCACATGAAGATCCAATTGCAACCAATAGGGATGGCCAAGTCACCATTAATATAGGTAATTGAAGTTATTCTCACCCATTTCCACTCTTGATAGATCTTAACCATTCATTTTGAAGGTGTCGTAGATTGGGGCAACCCCCACACACTAGATCCATGATTTCCTCCACTTCATACTTTAAAGGGGTTGATCATTTATTGTTTTCAAGGAATCTGACAAGTGTTGTGCTTATTCTAGGGTTCCAAATGAAAAATATCTAATTCTTCAAGAGATCACTGAAGGTTTAAAGCATATCCAAGCTGAAATACTACAAAGAGTATCAACAATCAAATATCTCCAAGATCATCTATGATTTTTCAAGGAAATTTGTAATATTGGATTAGGCTTCCATCTTACCACACTTGTTGGTATGAGTATATTGCACATTTGATGAATATAACATCATTTTTTTAAAATTTCAAACCTTGTAATGCTCACTTTTATATTGCACATGTATTTTTGTAGTATGATGTTGGATGATTAAATATGTTTTCTTGTTGATATCTTCCATGCGATGTATTATATGTTTAGATGTATTCTTGTATGTTTCAATTCATTACTTTTTCATGTAATAAACCATGAATTTGTGACCCATCGGATAAGCACTAGTCCCTAAAAATAAATAATTCAATCACACAACTTTAAAAGAACAAATCATTCATGATTAGTTCAAAACTAGTTCTAATTTATTGTGTAGTTAGCATTCTAAACAAGAATAGATCATTTGTGAGATTTAACATGTTTAGATCATTTTGTGAAACATGTCCACCCTCATCTTACACTTTCTGCAAAGATGTCAATACTAGCTACACAAGAGCTCATTTGTGTGGCCAGTTAGCCTTTAACTTGCTTCCAACCTTTGGGGTTAGGTTTTCATTGGATAAAAATATAAACTTCATACCTTGTACTATCTTTTAATACCTTCAATCTTATTTGCAATACATCTAGAAACACCCTCAGATTTAAGCTGAACCTAATGTGTAAGAGAGAGCCCACTCTCTTTGATTGAATTGTAACCCTTCATAGTCTATTAATGAGCCTTGGTTTTAACTTCTTGAAGAAATCCCTTAGTCTTGAAGGTAAGATTATGTTTTAGGATTTTGAAGCAACATTTTCAATGATATTATTGCTAGTGATGGTTGTAATCAACATATCATCTTTAAGCTTTATTGATTTCGGGTAGAGAATTTTGTGACCATTAATATTTTGAAGTGGTAGTATGGTTGCAGTAGATTGATTCTAAAATTTGAATTTTTTCTCTTTTAAGGGTGCTGCCACAATAGTGGTTTACACTTTTTAGGAGATCTTGATTTTTGCTAAAATCAAATATTTTTAGAAAATATAATGATTTAAGCCTTGAAAAGTTCCATTTAAAGGATTCCAATTGAAGAGGGTTTGATCAAACCACCTTAGACCAAGCCCCCTTGGATAGAACCCCACTAGTTTTAAGCCATACCTATAACGGAGTCTCCTTTACACCTATCAAAATGCTGATAAAAAACCACTTTTGATTTACCTTTTTAGGGATCAAATGAATTCATTTAATTTTTTTTTGTAAGTGTGCAGTCCTTATTATAAGCTTCCAAAAAAAGTATAATTTTAATTAAATTTAATTTGATTATTTTATTTATTTTATTTATTTTTTATTTCTTGTGAATGTAGGTTTTTCACTGAAAATCAAGCTCTTTGTTCTACACATGTGGAAAAATAGAAAATTATCGAATTTTTTTTTGAAAAATGTGAGTGCACCAGATATTGAAGTCCTTGATCCAACAAAAAAAAAATTTGAATTTTTATCCATACAAAAAAAAGTTACTCGTTATACGGTTCGCCTATGTCTGAATTGTAATTGGTTTGACTTCAAAACTTGATTAAGGAAAAAATATTCAATAAAAAACTATATAACTAAGTGGAAGCACTAGATATCAGAGTTACAAATCTAAATTGAAAGAATTATAATTTTATCCTTCATGGAAAAAAAGTTATGCATTATACGGTGAGTGTAACTTTTTAAAAATACTGTTTTATGAAAAAACTAGTTTTTGAGGGAGATGGAAAAAAAAGTGCAATATGATTCCAAAATTTTTAAAAAAAATTATATTTAGAATCTAAAGAAAATTTTTCATGAAACTCTAGTTTGCATCATCTTCAAATTCCTCACGGTTTAGCCGCTATAGGTGCCTGAAAGTGAAAATTTAGTTAGAAGAAATTATTTCAGTGTCCAATTTGGCCAAAAATTGTAAACCACTATTGTGGGATCACCCTTAATCAAAGAGTGGTGACTTTGTCTCAATCCAACCAAAAATTAAATCATTTAATTTTTTTGTCATGGATATAAGAAAACAACAAGGATATAAAACAAAAGGAGCCCTTCATTTTGTGCAAGGAATCACCACAACATTTGGAAATATAGAGATGTTGTTGAATCCTCCAAACTGAATGACTAAGATCAAGTAAATACATCTAGAAGTGATATAATTTTAAAATGTCATACTAGTACACTTCAAATGAATTAGCTAATAACTTGATTAAAACATGAGTGAGAATGAATAAAAATTATTATGATCTGCAAAAAAATGATACAATGATTGATTTGAGTGAAGGATAAATCTAGGAATGCAAATATGAGGATATATGGCGTGCTAGATCAAAACATAGAAGTAAATGTTTTTAATCAACATATGGTTTCACTTACTAGATCGCAAGGACCTCTACATGATGCAAATCAATAGATGCATCTAGAAGATGAAGAGAAAGAATCCTCAATGAGGAATTAGATTATTAGATCATGTTAGGTGAAGAAGATAGGAAATCCAAGCTAAAATTGATCGATAGTAGGATCTACTTGATCAACAAGCAAGCAACCTAACAGAAAACCTAATTAGGCTCATAATCAACATCAATTAGAGAAAAAAATAAATCAAGACCATATTCCAATTGTTCATAATCAACATGAACAATAGTAAAATAAAAAAAACACAATCAATGGTTTGGAAACTTACCAAATCCTAGGCATCCGTTTAGAGGATAAGCTCAAAGGTTTACTTTTTTGGGTAGACTTTGTGAGAAGAAACATACAAATAATTGAATTTCTTTTAGCATCCTTAATTATTCAAACCCAATCCCCAATGGTATAAGAGGAAAGATTCCTAGGTTTCTTGGTAACAATGCAATGACAAGGGAAGAACACATAAGGCACTTTGTTAATACTACAAATGAATATGAGATTTATGATGAGGATGTGATGATGAAATTATCTATGCATTCCTTAAAAGTGTTGATGTTGTAGCTTCGGGCTACATACTTCTGCCTTTCATTGTATTCAATAAATTTCATATAGCCTAATGGCTATTTATTTACTGCCATTATTTAAGTGAAGAGGCTCTTCACTTGGAAATTATTATACTTCATTTGGGTTGACTCTCCTTGTAATTCACACCATTTATTTGTAAATTCATTTCATATACTGGTCGACCTTTTTCATGAAGAGGTGCGACCTCTTCGTCACTTTGTATATATATGAGATCACCTCATTCCATCAAGGCATCAATTACATTCATTCATTTCCTTCATTCAAGTGTGAATTCATATAAGAAGTGTGAATAGTTCAAGAGCATATCGAAGCTTATAAGGAGGTTGATATATTATCATCAAAAGAGTTGTATTATCTTCTAGAGATCGCATCATATTGGTGTTGTTGTTTGGCCTCATAATTGGCCTCATTGTAAAGGAGATTATTGTTTCATATTCAATATATAAGTAATATATTGTTGCTAGGTTTTTCTCCCTCAAGTGGAGGGTTTTCCCAGGGTATATGTTGTGTCTATTTGTCTGAATTTGAATTAAAATTTTGTTTCTCTTATCTGATCATAAAACTAACATGGTATCAGAGCGGGTTTAAGAAAGATCGTGATCGTATTTCTTTAAGCGGCACTATCATCCACTGTTATTCTCATATTCTTGCATCTATCTTATCGTCAAAGTTGGTGAACGGGCTCAAGATCGAAGATAGACTTGAGGGTGCTTCCAACTTCACATCTTGGAAGTTTAGAGTAATGCTTGCATTGGAAGAAAATGAGATTTTTGAGTTCATGGAGAGAAAAGTTCCTGAACCTTCCGATGAGAATGAGAAGCCTCAATGGAGAAAAATTTTCACTAAGGCAAAGAAGATTCTGGTAGACTCCGTGAAGGACCACATTGTGTCGGTTATCTCCAAGTTAAAGACAACAAGGGAAATGTTCAAGACCTTGGAGGAAATGTATGAGATCAATAATACAAGTCGAGCTCTTGCATTGAGGCAACAACTTCATCATGTCAAGATGGAAAAAGGAGATTCTATCATATCATTCTTCATGAAGATCACCGAGTTGTGAGATCAACTCTCTACCATTGGGCATATGGTTGATGATAAGGATTTGGTTATGTTGGTGCTTAATGGTCTTCCTCAATCTTGGGAGCCATTTATTCAAGGTATTAGTGGAAGATCAAAACTACCTAAGTTTGATCGCTTAAGGGAAGATTGCATCCAAGGAGAATCAAGATTGGTTGTGAGAGGCAATGGGAAAAGTTCTACAAATGAAGACATTCATGTACTTGCCGCTCAATCTTCGAAGAAGAAAGGAAGAGAAGGGAAGAAAGGAAACTTCAAGAGGAATAGAGATAAAAGTTTAGATGGTGCCCTTGGATCTAAGAAGAAGGACTTCTCCCGCATTCAATGCTTCAAATTTGACAAGTTTGGTCACTATGCAAAAGATTGTCCAACTAGACCTAAGCAGCAGGCTTCAATTGTAGATGTGGGTGAGATCTCTCCTCAAAAGGATTCAAGTGGATTTCTATTCTATTTTTCTTTATCAAGCAATGTTCCAACGAACAACAACACTTGGTTGATTGATAGTGGTTCCTCTTGCCACATCACTAGATTTAGGGAACATCTATCTAATTTGGCAGAAAGAGATTCAAGTGTTCAAGTCATAATTAGAGATGATGCATGTTACCCTGTGAAAGGTGTTGGGACCTCCTCTCTTCATTTAGATTTTGGAATCTCTTTACAGTTGAGTGATGTGCTATTTGTACCTGGCATCAAGTGGAACCTTGTCTCTATCTCAACCTTGGAGGACAAGGGATATCAAGTTGCATTCTCCGAAGGTAAAGTTCTTGCATGGCCGAAGAACTCAAGTATCAAGACTACCTGTATGATTGTAGTTCGACATGAGAGTCTCTACAGACTTTTTACTCATCCAATTTAGGCCTTGTTGCATGATTCATCAATTTTGTGTGAGCTTTGGCATAGAAGACTTGCTCACCTTCACTTTAGAGCACTTCCAACCATGGAGAAGATGGTCACAGGCCTTCCTAAACTCAATTAGGAGCATGAAGGCACTTGTAGAGGTTGCACTTTGGGTAAGAATACTAAAGGTCAATTTCATAGTAGTGAGAGTAGATTTAAATGTATTCTAGATCTTGTTCATTCTGATTTATGTGGTCCAATGTCTGTTGCTTCTTTGAGTGGTTTCTTGTATTATATAATTTTCATTGATGACTACTCTAGAAAGACTTGGATTTATTTCTTAAATCTAAGGAATTTGAGGAAGTACTTGAGAGATTCAAGGAATTTAAAGCTCAGGTAGAGAAATTGTCTAGGAAGAGGATCAAAGTTTTGAGATCCGACAACGGAGGAGAATACATCTCTGGAAGCTTCCGTAACTTTTGCATTGAAGCAGGGATTAAGAGGGGGTTTTTGTCCCTTAAAATCCATAGCAGAACAGTGTTGCAGAAAGGAAGAACAGATCCATTATAGAAGCAGCTAAAGCCATGATCCATGATCAAGATCTGCAAACCTTCCTTTGGGCTGAAGCATCTAGGACATCAATGTATGTTCAGAATAGGAGCCCTCACCACATTCTGGAGAACATGACTCCTGAAGAAGCTTTCATAGGTGTGAAACCAGGAGTAAGTCATTTGAGAATCTTTGGTTGTCCTGTGTATGTTCATGTGCCTAAAGATAAAAGGACAAAGTTGGAACCATGGCAAGAAGGGAATATTTGTGGGCTATAGTGAGTCTTCAAAAGCCTACAAAGTTTACATTACAGGTCAGAAATTGATAGAGATCAGCAGGGATGTTACATTTGAAGAAGATGTTGCATTCAAGAGATCTAAGGGCACTCACATGGAGATAGACAATGAAGATCAAGGGTCTCCTTATGACATGGAAGTTGACCATACTCCTGAGACTCAAGGGGAGGTTACGAAACCTAAAGAAGATGATGATCCAGTTAAGCCTTTGGAACCTACTGATGGACCAAGAGACATTGTGATTGGTCAAAAGAGACCTTGGGCTAGGCAAACAATGCAGTAGGTAGAAAAGTTTGCAACCCCGAGAGGAACATTCAGAGAGAGAAAAATACCTCACAAGTTTTCAAGCTATGTAGCTTTGATGAGTCACATCATTGAATCTGAGCCTTCCAATGTTGAGGAAGCTACAAGTCAACAAGTATGGAGAGATATTATGGCTAAAGAATATCAATCTATCCTCAAGAATGATGTTTGGGACATTGTACCTAGCCTAGAAGGAAAATTTGTTGTATCTTCTAAGTGGCTCTTCAAGATCAAGCATGTGGCTGATGGGAGCAGATCGAGAAGTACAAGGCTAGGTTTGTGGCTAGAGGATTCTCTCAGAAAGAGGGAATAGACTATGAGGAAACCTTTGCTCTGGTTGCTCATTATACATCCATCAGGGCTATCATTGCTATTGTAGCAACTAAAGGATGGAAATTACATCATATAGACATGAAGACAACATTTCTAAATGGTGTAATTGAAGAAGTATACATTGAGCAACCTGATAGCTTTGAGGTTCATGGGAAGGAGTCTCATATTTGTAGATTGAACAAGGCTTTGTATGGCCTTAAACAGGCTCCTCGTGCTTGGTATGAGAGAATTGATAGATACCTGATGAGCTTGGGCTTCTCCAAGAATGATGTTGATTCAAACCTGTATTTCAAGGTAATTGATGGTGAAGCATTGATCTTGGTTCTTTATGTTGATGATTTATTTCTTACTAGAGAAGATCACCTCATTATCAATTGCAAGGAGTTAGCTTCTGAATTTGAAATGAAGGATCTTGGATACATGCATTACTTCCTTGGTTTAGAAGTTTGGAAAAGGCCTAATGAGATCATTCTAAGTCAAGGGAAGTATACAATTGACATCCTGAAGAGGTTTGGTATGATGGATTGTAAATCCATGTCTAAGCCGATGGAGACCAATTTGCAGAAGTTAAAAGAGGTTGCAACTAATTCAAATCCAGTTGATCCTACTATGTACAGGCAGTTGATTGGATCGTTGATGTATCTAGTCAATACTAGACCAGATATTTGCTATGCAGTGAGTGCACTTAGTTAGTTCATGTGTGAACCAAGGTAAATACATCTAGTTGTAGAAAAACATATCCTAAGATACTTGCATGGCACAATTGGGTATGGCTTGAGATATTCTTCCAGTGTGGACTTAAAGCTGCAAGGTTATTTTGATTCTGATTGGGTAGGGTGTGTTAATGATCGGAAGAGTGCCTCTGGATGTTGCTTCAGTTTGGGGTCTATGATGATCTCCTAGTGTAGCAGGAAGTAGTCTTCAGTGGCACTGAGCACCGCAGAGGCCAAGTATATTGTAGCTTGTGTGGCAGCTCGAGATGCAGTGTGGCTTTGAAAGCTCCTTACGGGATTGTTTGGTCAATCGTTGGAGCCGTCTATCATTCATTGTGATAATCAAAGTTGTGTGAATATTTTTGTCAATCCAGTGTTTCATGATAGAACTAAACATGTTGAGATCAAATACCACTATATCAGAGATATGGTATTGAGGAAAGCTATCCAATTGAAGTACATTAGCACTAATGAGCAGATGGTTGATATTCTCACCAAGCCCCTCTCCAGAGTAAAGTTTGTGTACTTTCGAGACAAGATTGGAATTGTGGAGAATGAAGCCCTAGCTGAGAGGGAGACTCAACTTCAGTGATCTTCTATGATTTGCTTCAATGCATTTTCTTTGTGAGAGAAATTTGAGGTGCAAGCCCTTGTTTAATGCATCTTTCTCTGTGAGAGAAATTTGAGGTGAAAGCCCTTATTTCCACCCTCTAGGAGTAGCCATGGTGGATGTCATGTTGAGTGAATCCATGACAACATCACGTGAGAGAGTCTGTGATGAATTTCTTGTACTTGTGTTTATTCACCCTCTAGGAGTAGCCATGGTGAATGTCATGATGAGATGACATCGCGTTGAGTGATTTTGTGATGGGCACTTGTGCACATATGTTTTTCCACACATGGGAGTAGCTATGATGATTGATATCACATTGAGTGACTCTGTGATGTGTTCCTTTCCACATATGGGTGTAGCCATTGTGGGTGTCATGTTGAGAGATTCCATGACTGTGTATCAGAAGTATTTCTCCCTAGCTAAGAGGGAGTGTTGATGTTGTAGCTTCGAGCTACATACTTTTTCCTTACATTGTATTCAATAAATTATTTATAGCCTAATGACTATTTATTTATTTCCATTATTTAAGTGAAGAGGCACTTCACTTGGAAATTATTATACTTCATTTGGGCCAACTCTCCTTGTAATTCGCACCATTTATTTGTAAATTCATTTCATATGGTGGTTGACCTTGTTCATGAAGAGGTGCAACCTCTTCCTCACTTTGTATATATATGAGACCACTTCATTCCATCAAGGCCTTGATTACATTCATTCCTTTCCTTCATTCAAGTGCGAGTTCATAAGAGAAGTGTGAATAGTTCAAGAGCATATCGAAGCTTATAAGGAGGCTGATATATTATCATCAAAATAGTTGTATTATCTTCTAGAGATTGCATCATATTGGTGTTGTTGTTTGGCCTTATAATCAGCCTCATTGTAAAGGAGATTATTGTTCCATATTCAATGTATAAGTGATATATTGTTGTTGGGTTTTTCTCCCTCAAGTGGAGGTTTTTCCCAGGGTATATGTTGTGTCTATTTGTCTGAATTTGAATTAAAATTTTGTTTCTCTTATCTGATCATAAAACTAACAAAAAGGAAGTGCTAAAGAATTATACAAAAAAATTAAACAATAATATTAATTATTAGGAGGATTTCATGGTAGTTTTCATATTGTATTATGGGGATAGGATCGATCCTAAGTTTTCTATACATGAACTAACAACCATTAAGAAAGAAATCAATCAAATAGTTGTATATTTAATAAATTTTATTATTACAATGAGGAAGGTACCACCACACCTTAACCCAAATAAGTCAATGCGCCTTATCCTTTATTGTGGTGTGTTTGATTCAAATATTAAATATTATTTATCAGACAAAAATCTAGAAACACTAAGGGAAGCCTATGCTACTGCCATAAACATGGAAATTAATCTAAGGGATTTCTAGAAGCACATCATGAGGTCAAATATAAAGATATAACAACCAATTAGGGTTGCTTGAAGATGGTTGCCTAAAATTACAAAAAAAATGGATAGGTTCATGGGTGCAATAAAAGATATGTGCTACAAAGTAGTAAGGAATGAAAAGGGGATACCACCTCAAAATGTAGCAACTTATTTTAATGAGGAAAAAGGTTACATGCCAAGACTTACAATACAAAGTGGTCCAATATACCATAGAAAAATTGCCCCCAAGCAAATGGGTTTCAAACAATAAGAAAAGGAAATACTTGATCCATTGTGCAAAGATCATGTGAATTTCCAAGAGGTGGAATTCTAGTGTAAATATTGCTTCCTTCCTCACAACTGATTAAATTATGCAATTTCTCTTTCAATGAACAAAGGTTAAGAATTTTAGAATGAAGAGAGTAAGTGCCAAATACTACAAGGATGAGATCGATCAGCTAGATGCACTTGAGTATGAACCAACGGATGGAGAATAATGCCTTGATAACTATGGTACATATGATCAAATGTTTCAATATGAGTACAATGGTGTTTTGAGTCAATATGAGTTATCTACTAATGACTTTGAACATTTGAGGGAGTTCATGAGGCAAAGATTAAAAGGAAAAACCTTTCCTATGAGGACCTATCAAAGTCCTCATTGATGTAGTGATAATGTAGTTGAAAAGTGGATATCAACTATGAAATAAATATATACCAACACAGGGACAACTTGTTAAGACAAATAAAGTTGATTCAAAGGTTGACAAGACAAGAAAAGTGTAGACATCAAAATTGGAAATGATAATGCACCCAAGAAAGTGGTTGATAAGAAGGTTCCAATGTAGAAAATAATGAAGAAAAAGTGTGTACCCAAAGCTCAAGGTCATTTTATGCTATAAAATGTTGTAACTATCTTAAATGCAAAGATCAAAAGCAATAAACACAAGCAAGATCGAGCATTATTATCCAAGGAACTAGTTGGAGATGAAGAGAAGAAGGAACCAAAATTTAAGGATGTTGGTTTCCATGATGCACTCATACCATTTATTCCCAATGCAAATGATTGATTGTTTCACATAATACACCTCACCCAAACTATAACCCCATTGATATAACACAAGTTTTAAGTCAAGTCAATATATCCATGCCAGTTAGTGAATTTCTCAAGATTATCGAACATAGGGACATGATTATATTTTACATTACGATATAAAATGTCTTGACCCAACTTATTATTATAATTAATATTAAAAAAGATAAAAAAGATGAAACCATAGAAGTATACCTAAGGGCCTCCCTAATTAATAACCATTTGAGTGTTGACCTAATTTATGCTACCCTAGTAATTGATGAATGGATGCACAACTATATGTTAAACTCAAGTGTTTTGAGGAATGTCATGTTATTTCAAGTCATGAATGAGTTAGGTTTAAAAGTGTCCAATTCCTATGGTAACTGCTTTTCCATGGACTCAAAATAAGTGAATGTCATTGGAGTTATGAAAAAAATGAAGTTTTAGTTTTTTGCATATCCAAATTATTATTTTTCATAGGTATAATCATTATTGTTTATCCTCCCAAGTGGAGTATGTTGTCCGAAAAATGGGCAACACCAATTGGAGGTAACATTCAAATGGAATTTTCTTATGCTACCACTCTTGTTCATCCAAAGTAATTGTTAAGTTCCATAGAGAACAAAATATGATGGATAATGCTGAGGAATGTTAATATTGATATTGACCATTTTATTGGTTATTATGATTAACATGAGGATGAAAATGTTATTCCTATTCCTCGCCCTATTGATAGCAATCATGTTAATAAATTATGGACCATGTTCTTTAATGGTTCTTATTCGAATGATGATTTTAAGTGTAGATGTTGTCATAGTTTCATCAAGTGGTAAACTATCCAAGTTTTCATTTAAGCTAGAATTTCAATGCACTAACTATATGGCTAAATATGAAGCTTTATTATTTGGGATAAATATTGCTCACAAACATAGAATTAGGTGCCTAATAATTCATGGAGAATTAGAGTTAATAGTGAAACATGAAAAAAATGCTTGTATAACAAAAGAAAAGAAAAGAAAAACATACAAGAATGTTGTTTGGGATAGCATGGAATTATTAGATGCAAATGACACTAGGTGGATGGAAAAGTTTGGAAATATGGACATCAAAGTCCTAGTAGTTGTAGCATCCAAGTTTGAGTTTGAGTCATTTTCTCCTACACATCATTGCAGTGTGGAGGATCTCATGAGGCCTAAGTATATTCTTGATAACATATGCAGCTCATAGGTGTTTGATGACAATTAGTAAATATATAGTTTTTGATAAAAATTTTAAAAAATATAAATCATCAATAGAAAATTTACACAAAAAAATATTTATTTGGAAAAAAAAAACCCTTTTGGGTTAAAACTCCACTAGAAAAGAGGCCCAAATTTGTATTATCTTGAAGTAAGATTACACTACAATCACTTCCTTCTTTCTTGCATCCAAACTAAAAGTAGTTGTGTACCTATGCAGCGTCACACTAGGGACCTATGGCCTTACCTTGACAATTGTGTGTTCATACAATTGGACACCACATTGGGAGCATATGCTCAACCTAGTGTCCTATATATCTACATGAGTTTGTTTCACATTTTCAAACACATAACCACTTTTATTCTCCATGTTGAGGGTAACTTTATTCATATGCCAATATCCTGTCAATGTTTTCCCATATTAAGGGTAACTTTACTTGCTTTATGCCCAATTATAGTCCATATGAACTTCATTCCTATCACTTGATGCTTACCTACCCAATGGTCACATGATGCATTCTTGACAATAATTTCACATGATTCAAATGACTGCATGTTTATCCTTAGATTACATTTACTTTTATGTATTATTTTTCCATCCCCTCTAATTCCTTCCATATTATGTGTGCAACCAATTGGAGGGGCATACATTAACACTAGCATTCTTATGATTGATATTTTAAGTAGTGATAAATTTTGCACAAAGACTCCTTACTGTGTTTAGATGGAGGATTATCATATGATGTGGAAAATATTAATATGCCACATGGTGACACATTATATCACTTTCCATACCAGAAGAATTTCCTAACCCTCCTCACTATTTCATAATTTTCATTTTCTTAGACAACTAAGAAAATTTATATTTTGTGCCTGTCAAGGGCATCACAAGATAGGTAATATCATAACATATTATTTCATGAAGGGGCACTTGATATTCAAAAAAAGATTAAAAAAAAAATCTCTAGCTTAGGGGTAGAGAGGGAAATTTTATTAGTGTTTTGTTCCTAATTATTTGATAAAATATAGTGGAAGAAGTTGGCGATTGAGTCTAAGACATAGGAAGTTGGATGAAATCAAATTTAAATTTAAATTTAACAATCTTTACTTTTGGATTTCATGAGGGCATGTAGAGGATTTGGATATGTTATTATGAAGGGAGTATAATTAGATTTTTTACTCCTCAATGGGTTGAATGTTGAAGGTATTTGTACATAATAGAGGAGATATTAGTTTAATTAGAAAAAAAAATAGTATGTACACCTTGTAGGATGACATATATAAGGTAAATGAGAAAAAATATCCTTATGGATCTATGTTAAGGTCTCATACATCAAATTAGTGTCAAACTGTTCAATAACAATAAACAATATTTACCTTTTTAATATTTTAAAATATCTTTTTAAAACTTATTTCCATTAAAATATTGAGGCACTTAATAGATAGCCTATTTAAATGATTGCAACACGATAACACTAACAATGGATTTTTAATTTTAATAGGTAGATATGAGATGGTTGAATAAGTATATTTCAAATTTCTTGCAAGTATTATTTTATTTTCTCAATCAAAAATATAAAAGAAGCCAAGAATGACACCATATTCACATCAACTAGTTTCCCATAGATATTTAATTATATTTATATTAGTGACTAAGATAAAATTATTACAATATAAAAATATAGTTAATGTATTTTATTTTCATAATCTCCAATTATAATGCATTCAAGACTTTTCATTTGGAGCTAGATGTGACAATAGTAGAAATGAAATGTTTAGTTGAACATATGAGGAGTATGTATAAATATGGGTATAACAATGTCATTAAAAATAGGTACCTAAGAAATGTGGTAAAAAATGGAGATATTTGAGTTGGAAAGGTGATTTGGGGGGAGTGAGGGGGGGTTGGTAGGGGGCTATAAAAAATCAAGATATAGAGCTAGAAATAAAATCAACAATATTATCAAAGATGTCATAATTGAAGGTGATCAATTTTAGATTATAAGCATTGTCTGCTAGAACTATAGAGTATAATTTAGAATATAAATAAGAGGAAGATTCCCCTTGTCACTAGAAGTACTGTGGAATATCTTGGTGTACTAAGAATGATATTGATGATGTGTGAAACATTAGTTTATTTGTTGAAAATATTGAAGAACTTGTGCAAGATTGATGCACCAAATATGACCTAGATGATCTCAAGAGTAATTAGGTTGAAGTTGAGTAGATATTGTTATTTGAATTTTGAGTATCCAAAATTCAAACATATAAATTAAGTCACACAAAAATATTTGAAGCAACGGTAAAGAGAGTTAATCAGGAAGTATGGACAATGTTTCAAGGATTTGATAGCCAAGATAACATAAACTATCAATGTTGTACTCCATCACAAATGGTTCATTAAAGGATTGACTATGCACATATAACAAGAGTTAGTGTAATGCATATTTATTACACAAAAGGGGGGATACAATTTTTATTTGTGTTTAGAATTTATTGGTGAACACAAGGCTCAATAGTGACAATGGTGATTGAAGGAGAATATGGGCCAAATTATTTTATTCATGAAATAATTAGTGGATGCACATGAATCTCGATTAGTATTGGTGTGTATGAACTTTCATTAGAGAGATATACAATGATTGATTTTTTGATGGTGATAGCCAGTAATATTTAGAAATAATTTAAGGAGGGACCTTCCAATCATTAGGGACAAGTTCTCCTAGTTCAACCCCTTGGAGAAATTAGCTTTATAATCACGCTAAAGACAATTGCAAGACAACATACAAGAATATAAATGTTCCAAATTATTATTCCCAAACTTAAATGTTGTTCCTTTAATGCATCAATTAAATTATTCCTCTAATAAATGCTCCTTGAATGCTCTAGGAAGTTTTCTAAGATACAAATTCATGTCCAAATTAATGTATTTATACACAAAACCCCAATTGGATAATGATGTTTGTGCCAATTGTGTCCCCCTGAAACTTAAATTGAATGATCTCTCTAAGACTGTCAATGTTCAAAATGATATTCTCAAGTGGTTATTGGCCCAACTCATCACATCAAAGGATAAAATTAATGTGTTAGAGGAGAAGGTGCTTAACTAGAAGGTGACCTGGCCAGGCAAGATCAATGATGAAATCACTAGGGCCAGTTGTCATCCTTCACCAAGTCTTTTAATAAATGGTCCAATTAGGAGAATGAGGTTGAAGAGCTTAAGGCGTTGGTTAATACTGAGGAAGATAGGGTGAAGTTGCAAGAGGAGGTGGCTACCATGTGTAGAAATCATGATAAAACCTTCAAGTGCTTACAGGAAATCATGGAGTACAACAAGGAAACCATTATTTAAATACTATGGTCACCATCCAAGTGTTCAGCATGAGCTTTGTAACAACCATGGAAAAAGGGCTGGTGATGACATTCAGGATGTTGGTCACTCCAAGAAGAAGGGAAAGAAAGGGGGCAAATCCCCTTCACCTAGTACTCAAGAGGTCCAAACTACCCATAAGGGGCCTCTATCCTTTGAAGGGAAACTCCAATTTCTTGCGAAAGAATAGCAAGCCATTAATGGCCTTAAGTTGTTGGTCGAATAGTAGCTAGTCTGGACCTTGACTAATTTTGTCTTGTGTTTTGCTTTTTCCATGTTTTGTTGGTCTCTATGTAACTGTTCTTTTTTTACTTTTCTAGTGTCTCATGTCTTGTGAGTCCCCATACTTGGCCTCTATGGCCATTTTTTAAATGGGTACAGGCCCTTCCCAACTTTAATCTAATCAAAACAATAATCACACTACGTTTCATCTCATCTTGGTAATAATTTACAAGATGAGTATGAGGACGGTTAAGACTATGGGATTTCCCCTAGGGATGACACACCTATGGACACTAGATCTCCTATAGATGATCTAGATTATCAAGAGCTTGATGAGTATAAAACTCCACAAAGACATAAGAGAAAGATGGACTGAAGATTCTTAGGCTCAAAGTTGGTAAAAGGCTAGTAGGGATAAGACCATTATTGTATCTAAGTATTCAAAACCTAATAAAGAATAATATTGTTGGTTTTGAGGAAGAGAAAATGAAACCCTAACGGTTAATGAGAGTGCAACCAAGAAATCTCCCTTCAATATTGAACCTATGATGGGTGTTCCTTTTCCTTGACTATCGAGCCCTTCCTAAAGCATCCCAAGAGGCTTTTTGGTGTTGGTTGAGAATACCACTTCATGTTAAGAGCTTTTTAGTATTCTCAAAATTGTTCACGAAGCTATGGATGCTCAACATATCATGACTAAATGACCTTTTATGGAAATAAATATGCTCAATTTGAAAATGAATAGGTGAAGAAAAAATAGGTGAGAAAACCCATTTGTAGAGGGAGGATGGTAATAACATTTTGCATTCCTGGGAAGTAATACCGAAGATGAATAAAATTGAAAAAGAATTTGGTGACTTAAAAAATTTAAATACTGTCAATTTGACTACATGGAAGAATTAGAAAAAGAAGCAATCAATTAGGTTGCTTAACCTTGTAAAAGAGCTCATGTCTATCAAGTATAATCTCAATAGAGTTGTCAATGTTAGCCACTATTCTATTCAAAATAGCATAATTGGCATTAAAATTGTTATACATAATATGGAGGAATTAAAATAGAGCCAAGTAACTTGTGTGATCAAAGGAAATACAAGTCACAATGGAAAGGGTGAAAATATTGATCCTAGCACCAAACCAAATCAAGCAAGAAGAAGACCTTTGAAGACAAGAAAAATGAGCTATTATATTTTTCCAAGTTGCATGAAAAATTTATCAACAAGAAATGGAGGCTATTGAAATCCTTAAGAAATTGTAACTTATAGTGTGTGTTGTTAATCCCTTTTTGGTTTTGTAGGGCTTGCTTTCTTTGTTATATGCTTTATTAGGGTGGATTGGTGAAAATAGTTATTTATATTTTGGTTGGGATTTGGCTATTTCTTAGCTAGTTGTAATAGGGTTTCAGGGCCCCTTCAAAACTTTTTTTACCCCATTTAATAAAAAATAATGATCACACTAAAAGTGTATGATGATGAAATGGGTAGGAGTTGGAAAATTTTAAATATGAATTTTTAAATTGTAAGATTAATTTTTGTGGCATAGGATCAATCTTGCAATCATGAGATTAGCCAATATAATATAAATGATAATTTGGATGTGGGGAACTAATGTTTTGATGTGTGTGGAATAAATGTTAAACATACATGGGATAATTCATAGAGACATATAAGATAAGATCAAATGCATGAGAATGCATGTATATGGAGATAGGTGAAGAATTAAGGAATGGGCCCAACTTCACACAATATTGGGTCTTTCGTCAACATATAAGTGCATTAAGATATGCTCTCAAAATAGGCACAAAACTAAATGGAAAACGACATAGCTATGAAAATTGTGTCATTACATTTTTCCTTGTCTTTGAGGTGAATATGAGGCTTAAATTGATCATCTATCTCAAAGAAAATGAGCACTAATAAACATGCATGAATGTAAATACTTTCAACATAAAAGGGTTATCGACTCAATATAAACTTATGAGCCTTGTTAGGTATCTCTATCATGTGTTCATATTCATTGGCATGAATGCTTTATTAGGACCTACAAGACAAATAAAATACATGCAATGAGCTTGGATGATTCACCTAATAAATTTATTCTATATTGAGGAACAAAGTTAGTTTTGAAAAATGAGGTGGAACTCATGATCAAATTACAAGTAATTTTTGCCAATTACCAAGAGTAATCAACTCATTTACACTTCTAGCTCTACTAGGTGAGGGAAGGTGTTCTTATAGATTTTCATAGGATAATTAAATAGAAATGAAGATAATATGATCACACGACTTAGCCATACCATCTGCATAAGGATATCCCAAAGATTACCATTATATACCCCTTAAACTAGCTAACTAGTCTTGTAGGCTATAAATATCTAAACAACAAACTCTTAAAGATGGAAAACTAGGCTGATATCCTTAAATTGGAATATCATTTATAGTCTCTTACTCATGTATAACTTGTTAAAATCCAAAACATGTAGAACTCTCCAAAGATAAGTATCAAATGCAAGCTTAAAAAATATTTAGCATATGTAAGTATTAATGAGTGTATGCATACTAATAAGACATAGCTTCCAATAACTTACAAATAATAAAAGATGCATTTATTATAAAATATGATCAATTAACAAAAGAGGATTGAATGCCTTAATTTGTTTGTGGCATAATGAAAACCTAAATAAATTAGCAAACACAACAATAAATTTGAGCCTAAGAGCTAAATATGAATCAACTACGAGAAAAATAATAATTCGATGTAAGATCTCGTCAATCTAGTTTTAATTTCACTTAAATGTAATTCTAAGAATCAAGAAACTTCATGTTACAACATTATTTAGCTATTCATAAATGAACAAATAATCCTATATACTATTAATGATTTTTTTTACATCTATTATGATGGAAGAATAAAAAATGTAGTAATAGACTAGCATATGTAGCCCTAGAGATGAATATATCACCCTTTGCAATTCCCTACTTATTAGGGAGACATTCATGTCATTAAGAGGATGAATACTTATAAAACCCTTTCTTCAAATTCAATAAACAATGAATTACATAAGACTTGAAACTTGAACTACACCATTTGACATAGGAGATTACTCAAACTTGAGAATACATTACATAAACTTTTCCATAATGTTTCACCTCCTAAGAGAAAATGTGTATTTAAAACCAATAATTTTCCCCTAGATCTTCTACACAATTGACACATGTTCCAATTTGCACCATTGCACTTGGGCATTAAATCCACCTTACACCATATATCACACTTAATGAAGTCTCACATGATAAATTTAACACTTGGAGGACTTAATTTATAATGACATCAATACTTTGTACACTATAAGATGTTCCTTTAGATCAAATCCTATGCAAAAACAAGAAAATCATCCTCAAATCTATACACATATGTTGTCGATACCTAACTAAATTAACACATAGTTCAAATAAATAGCTAGAAAATAGCCAATATTCCAATGAGTCAATTCCCTTCTCCATTTCTATAAACACTAGGGTCATTGCTTATTCAGACCATTAGTTCCCTCAACTATCATCTCCATAATTACCAACTCAACACCTAAATCATGATTTCCTTGACAAATATTCTCCATGTCACTACAACATCCACAATTCTCACTACAAAAGTTTCATCAATTGGATAGGTATTTCTTTTTTTTTCTATCAATCATTTATATGATGTTAGTGTTTTATAGCTTCGGGAGTTATTTTCCCTTAGTTCAAGGTTGGTCGGCCTTCATGTTGCAATTAATATTTTATATTTTTCATCTTCTAAGGGAGCTGACCTAGATGAGAAGTCACCTAGTTTTGTATATATACAAGGTGGTGATCATTCATTTAATCATCAAGTCATTCTCATTTCAATTCACATTCTTTCAAGAAGGAGTTCACACTTAGCAGCATATCAATTTTCAAAGAAGAAGATCACTCATTCCAATTCGCACATTAAGAAGATCATTTTGTAGCAGTAGATCATTCTATAGCAGCAAATCATTTAGTAGCAGTAGTTCAATCTCAGGGACAATCACATTCATTTGTATCTTTGCATCAAGGAGAGGTGCTATTATTCATTGTATTAATTCAGCCTTGAGTAGGGCCTAAGTTGTAAGCAGATTTATGCTCTTATTCATTTGATTTTTATATAAGAGAGATCATTCCTTGCTGGGATTTTCTCCCTCGAGTAGGAGGGTTTTCCCAAGGTATCTTGTTGTGTTCATCATCTTATGTGTTACATTTTTTGATTGCTTTCATTTCTAATCCTAAAACTAACATATGAAACACTTTCCTTAAAGACTTCCATACTTCATTTCTTTTTTATTTTAATATTAAGAACTTGACCTATTGGCTTAACAATTTTGAACTTCTTGTTTGATCAACAATGTTATATCAATGATTACAAGTTGTGTTACCATATTTGCCTCTAGAACCCCTGGATCCTAGTTTGGTTCGATACTAGCTTGGACCCTGGGTCGATTCGCCTGTGAGTTCAACCAAGATCCTTCATTTTTGGGTCTGATTCACCCAAGTAGGACCCAAGAGAACCCAGGTCAAACCCAGGCTGAACCCACGTGAACCAAGACAAAACTCGTGTGCCTAGGCATCCAAAAAAATGTTTTTTTGAGCATTTTTTAATGTTTTAAGGAGTTTGAATTTGACCCATGCCCAAGGGAACCCTAAAAGTGACCTATAAATCACTCTAATCACCTAAATTACCTCATTCTTATTCATGTGACTACAAGGAAGGGGAGACAAAGTTGTGGGATATAGAGCCAAAGAATACTGACTTAGATGCTTCCACTTCCCACCATGTTGCATATGAGGAGTCTGCTATGCAACAGCATGGGCATAATAGTAGTACTAGTGACAATGCCATTGGCACTACTTGTGATTCATCTAGTCTTTAATGTCAATGTTGACATTGATATTGATGATTTAGATAATCCATATGATGATTAAAACTTTAAAAGTGTTGTAATATTGAACTTGAAGTTTCAATGATGAATATTTATCATGCATGTTTTAAATGGTGTTCAAGTTTATGGTGGTTTTTTTTGTTTATATGATGTTATGTGATATTCTAATCGTAATTCATGCTTCTAGGCTGCATATATATATAAAGGGTTAAGGTTTTATAGTTAGGGATATAAATATGAATTTGCAATTGTTGTTGAATTTTAACCTAATACTAATCTACTTGCTTAGAGATTTGTGATCTCAAAGATCGTGAAGTTATCCTAAGTGATATTTAGTGACAATACCTTATTGTATACGTATGCATATGGAATGGCTAAGTTGTGTGACTAGCTTATTTTTATTATCGTACAAGGTCTTTAGAAATATGCTCCTTGGCATAAGTAGAGTCAAAATATTCAAATATTTACATGCTCTTGTTAGTTGGCTAAAATACTTGTGTTATGATTGTAAAGTCTACTTGATTTTAGAGCACCAACACATTGATCACTTGTAATCTAAGTAGTTGGTCCCAATACTGGTATGGGTTCGAGGGTTTGGTTCGCTAGTTCAGCTAATTTTTATTTTTTTGACGGGGGGGCTTTCAGTTCATAATTTTTACATGGTTTTTGCACTAACGAACTGAACGTTGGGGGGCATTCGATTCATAATTTTTACATGGTCTTTGCACTAATGAACTAAACGCTGCCCCCCTCCCTCCCCAAAGATTTTAGCCGAACCAGGGAATTGAACCCCTGAACCCAAACTAGGACCGACTACTTAGATTACAAGTGATCAATGTGTTGGTGCTCTAAAATCAAGTAGACTTTATAATCATAACACAAGTATTTTAGCCAACTAACAATATCATGCAACTATTTGAATATTTTGACTCTACTTATGCCAAGGAGCATATTTCTAAAGACCTTGTATGATAATAAAAATAAGCTAGTCACACAACTTAGCCATTCCATATGCATACGTATACACTATGGTATTGTCACTAAATATCACTTAGGTTAACTTCACAATCTTTGAGATCACAAATCTCTAAACAAGTAGATTATTATTAGGTTAGAATTCAACAACAATTATAAATTCATATTTATATCCCTAACTATAAAACCCTTTACAAATTCATACTTCAAATGTAACTTGAAAATCTAGAATGTGAATAAAGCTTCAAAGTATGCAAAAACAACTATATAGGCTCTCAATGTATTTAGAAAGGTAAGGATTTGTAAACAAATACATGATCTGTAAGTGACACATGTATCCATATATTACATATGTGTGTAACCTCTATTTATCTAAGGATTGAGCATAGATCAATTTGAACTATTAAAAGTTATTAGTTTGATTCATTTGCTAGATGTTTTGATTATCGTGTATTTAATTAATCGTGGGTGGACCTGGAGTGCTTTCTAGTCAAATCAATAGCCTATCATTAGCCTATTGAATTCATATTATAACTTACTTTATTAAATATTATGTAAAATTAAAAAAATAGGTGAACTTGAGCATCTTTCTCCTACACATATGGATAGAGATCAAGTATGGATATATAGCATGTTGGTTCATCCTCCCATGATCTGATGGAAATTTTTGTGAGTTGACTCATAGTGTGGAATTTTCTCCTCCTACGCCTCAAGTTATTTTATTTTATAATGAAGAGATCTTGCAAAATAACTAGTATGGACCATTATACCAACCATGGTTATCCATATGATGGTATCTTTATTCATTCAAGAAATCAATATAACATTTGCTCAAAGGAATTTTATATGATCACAACATATAACAAGGTAGATACACACATTTAGGAGTTTGTTTAAAGTGATTAATTTTGTCCTTTTTTCTACATAAGGCTTGATAATATTGTCTCTTTAAGTTGGGCTTAAGGAGATTGAAGTTTTATTTCATATGATTCCATCTTCTAATTGGTTTTCCATTGTCACCCAAAAGGCTTTAGAACAATTAACTTAGGTACTTCCTTCTATGTTCATCAATATTTTAAGTATGTTCAAGGAGAGTGAATTGAAAAGTAAAGACAAATGGATATGTACTTATTTCTAAGTTAAGTCATTTCACACTTGTTAATTACGTAGAAAATCTAACTCAAGTTTTTTATGATTGTAAGGAAGAGCCTCACATGGAAACTCCTAATGAAGCTCTCAAGTATGAGCACAAAGATAGGTTCAAAAGTTCTATAATATGCATATGTAGCAAAGGAACCAAGAACAAATTGAAAAACAAGATAAGGAGAATGTGAATCCCTCTTTGTTGCCTCAAGGTTTCTCAAAAGTAAAAATTAATTTACAATTCTTGTCCTCCCCAATAAGTGAAGCAAAAGTAAGTTATTTCCCATCCTTCATATACACCAAAGCAAGGAAGAATTCATCCCTATCCTCCAATGAAGAATTAGAAAGTAAGATTTCACAATCTTATTGTCACTTCTTCTAATGGTGTACTACCTCCACATGGATCCTAAAAAAAATGCAAATACTTAAAAGGCACAACATTTTCTACACCAAGAATAGAGAAGCAATGGCCAACAAAGGCTCTCATGCCCATTCCTCATGTATCATGTACATTCACCAAAAGTACCATATCTAATCATAATGAATTTGATAAAAAGATATATTTTATCTTAATAATTATTTTTAATTCAAAAAATATATATATATTTTAACTTTTTTAGAAATATGATTGGTTAGGTTTGAATTTCTAATAATTTTGAAGAATAAGTTTTATTTGTTGCAATGATTTAACTAAAAATTCTTAATAACTATTTTTCTTTATTAATCACACTTTAAAGAAAAAGTTAAATAATTTCAACAAACTCTTTTCTCTACTTATATTTAACTGAAAATAACTTCTAATTTAAATATATATTTAACATGTGATCCATTTATTATAAAAACAAAACCTCTAATATCTATAAATTTAATTATTTATAAATAAAATAAAATAAAAATCCACTCCATAAAACCCTATTCTAAAATGATGGCTAGGCTGCATGGAAGCACATAGAGAAAGAGGATGGTAGGTCGTTACTTACCCTCCAGTTATATCCATGGACCACCCTGACCGAGAACAGATCTTCTCAAGGGTATCCTTCCATCCCTCAATCTCTTCTCTTGGGTATCGATCTGAATGACCATAATGTTTTAGAAATGCTTGCTTGTACTGACTTGACTCCTTGAGAGGATATCTGACATCAGTTGGATCCAAATCATAAAACAGAGGAATGATCAAGCCTGGGGTTCTCACCATGGCGGCAGCCTCCTTGAGACACCATGCAGAATCTGCATAGTCTTTTGAAAATATGGGAATGCGTATGGCACTGCTTTCCACTGCTCTTTCCAAGCTCCACCCAATTATTTCTCCCTTTTTCAATTTGTGGGTGTCTAAAAAGACATTGAGTCCGGCAGCAGTGAGAGCTTCATAGAGATGATCAACCAGAGTCATTCTCACATCTTTTCCCCTGAAACTCAGAAACACATGATATTCCTTATTGCTTCGGAAAGGAATTTTAGATGTGGGAAGCTTGTATTCTTCAATCTTGAATTCTTCCATATTAGGAGTTGCAACTGAAAATAGTGGTAGAGAGGATTGAACCGAAAAAAAAAAACCTATACAGAAGTTGAACGCTATCACGCAATCCGGTGCTAGGTACTTTGTGTAAAGCCGAGTCAAGCTGTAGCTTAACGCAAGAGATAAGCAGTCCTGTCCACACAAGAGATTACCCAATACCAAATCGACACATGGAATGGCGTGTCTGCTTGACAGCTTTTACCAGGTCAAGCTGTACGTCCATACACGAGATTTCCCACTTCACAGCTGTTTCGAAGTCACCGCAATCGGACCCACTTTTCTTTTCTTTTTTCTTCGCCCTGTCATGTCAAGTTTTTTTGTCATGTTCAGTTTTAATTAGGTTTTTAATCCCACTGGTCTTATTAACTTCTTGTCATATTCAATGAGTTACTCTTAGAATTGACTATAGTTGTGTAGGTACCTATTCATTTAGTGGCCATCAATATCATTGATCTCTAGTTCACACTCGTAATATTTTCAAAACATACATGGTGGACAATTTATGGGAATGACTATCCAGCCTTGAATGTCCCTGGGGCATGGATAGTCATACATCAAAATTGAATAAATTACAGTTCAACACGATTGATGTATTGTAGTTTATGCAATTTTGATGTATGGCCATCCAGGCCCCCGGTGCATCTACAAGTGGATAGTCATTCCCCCAATTCATGCCCTATCACGCAAAGCCTTTCAGTAGACCAAAGGCCAAAGGTTTGTTGACAAATTGTAAACCTTTGTCCTTCATGCAATGACTAGGGTATAAGAGCACATTTTAAATAAAAGTTGGCAATTAATTGAGCTTAATTTAATCCTACTTTTACATATTTTTAGAGATTAATTTTGATTGCATTTTATTCATTCATTATCTTATTGTAATAATGAAATTTGTATATCAGTTGCATTTTGTATTTGATTTTGTGCTCATCTTTTGTGAAATGCCTTGAATATAATTTTATATTGATAAGTGGTACAATGTTTGTTAAGTTTGGCTCATGTCGCAATCCCTTTCTAGCCTTATTTACTCCCACTTACTTTTATTCCTACACATTTGTCATTTACCCCTCATTATTGTACCCGCATTCACTCTCACTTTGATATGTTCTCCCCTACCTCAAGATTATGATTTCCTTGTAGGAGATTCATTTATGTACCACTCAAGGTCAAAACTAGAACACGGAAGAACAAATCTATAATTCAAATATTACAATTGTAATTTTCTTGCCCCTTTCAACTAGTCATTATGAGACAAAATGGTGCAGGTTTATGCAACATTTTATATTTTGATATTTAAAGACATGCGATGTGCACTTAAATGTATATCAAGGAAAATGTAAGAAAATATCAAGGAGAAACATTAGATCATACTTCAATTTGTTAAAGGGAGAAAGAACCCCATCTACATATAGACTACTCACATGATGGTGAATGTTGTCTTTGAGTATTCACTCCAAGCCATAAAATCAATCCATCCAAGGGTATGACTTAGGATAACTTGACCCTACCAATCTAACATATTCCTCAAAGTGTCTCTAGACACTATAATCCTTATAAGCTTACTAGACAATAGAGACCAAAGTGAACAAATTTTAGAAATTTTTATTTACTAGTTTAGATCCACATGTTAGAGTTCACATCTAAAATACTTAGAATATAACCTACAATGCTCAAATTGAACCACAAGATTTTCTACATCTTTTCTAATTATGAGACAATCATAATACTAGGGAATAATTTTTTTTTGCAATGACAAATCAACTTTGCAAGACCTCATAGTTATTTTCACATCATTGGTCCTATACTTAAATATCATAATCCTTTACATTCAATTTCTAAATATTTGTAATTGATGTTATCAAATCTCATATAATTTAATCTAATATGATTTATGTTTTGTTAATTTTATTTATTAAATTAGATTAGATTTATTTATATAGTATGACTAATTTTGGTGAAATCGGCATATCCTACATCCCTCGAGATTTTTCCTTAGGATTTTACCTTCTAGATTAGAATTTTGAACTATTTGTTTTATGATTTTTGTATTATATTTTCATGTTTACTTAGGGTTTGATTCCCCTTTATCATTTTTTGTCCATGCCTCACTTTTATCTTAGGATTTTGTGATATATTGCATGGCCTTTCTTTTGACCACCCTCATCATGCATGGCACCCACCCTTAGATTCCCCTCTATGCTTTCATTTTTAAATCTAACTTCTTTAAAAAAAATTAGATGTCAAAATTTGATGGAGATTTTGATTGAGCTTCATCTTGTTATCTCATGGTTGTAGTTATTTGTTTATGCAATAAGGTACCCATGACCTTAATCTTCCATTATGAAGGAGTGCTCATCTCATCCTACCTACATGCAATGATCAATGACTAAGCATTTAAGATATGAAATGTATTGGTATATCTACATGTCTCACCTAAAGTGCACTAAGATGCACTAAGATCTTCACCTTCTATTGTAAACTATACACAATAATCTTTATGCTAAGTCTAGGCTAAATCCATACACTTATTCACTTTAAAAACATGAATACCTCTATATTGATAAATCATCCTCTTGATACCAAAAGTTGAATAATTGATCTATATCAAAAGTTGCCTTTATTCAAAGGCATTACACTTATAGGGTGTGTATAGGTGCATGTCCCTTAGCACTACCTAACTATGTATATAATAATTCATAAACCAAAGCTAACTTGATGTCAAAAGCATTACACTTGGGGTTTATATAGGTGCATGTCCCTAACACCACATAAACTATGTATAGGATCATGCATAATCAAATTATAGCAAGGAATTATAGTGAATTTCAAGCTGCATGTATCCTAAAATATATTGTCTCTAAATACAATCTATATACATGTTTATCTTTAACAATATGCATACATGCTTCTAAATTCATGCACTATCTATTTATAGCTAGGTATTATTTGTGGCACAAATATAAATAGTTACACTATGATGTAAATATTCTTCCATTATAATCATGTGATCTATTCCCAAAACATCAACATCATCAAAACTAAGAGAATTGAACAAAATCATAAAATGAGAGAATATTTCCTTAAAAAAATGTATATAAGAATAGTATACATGTGTTAGCTCTGGTAGATCTATCACAATTTGTGTCACACCCCGTCTTGTTATTACTAGAATTTACTTTTACCTTCACGGGTAAATAGGATGGTAAATGCAATCATGATTTTGATATGTTTGTAAATGAATGGAATATTGAAATAGGTACATTAAGGTATTATTGCTTTGGAAGAGTAATTATGTTTACACTGATGAAGAGTATACATTGCTATATGAATATGCTAAAGTTTTATGATGCATGTGGATTTATTATGAATGTCTAACTACCATTGCAAATGTCCTAAGTTGGTTGTAGGGAAAAATTCAATCCTCAAGAAAGGAGGGGAAGTACTGCTCAAGAGAAGTGATTGGTTGGATAACCTTTATGAGACCTATTTGAACTTAAACACACACTCACTTATAGAATGATAAAGTCATGTCATAGTTTGGGGAAAACTGGTAAGTCAGCCTTAAGTTTGATGTGTTTGCATTAGTAAGGATCTTGATTAAGTATATTGAGTGCATTCTTGGATGATGTTTATGGGTTCTTCTTTATATTACTATGCTTTATTGATGAGTTTAATATACATTGAATGTGTATATATGTGTTGGCAACACAAGGGCAGACAACTGAGAGGGGGGGTGAATCAGTTGTCATAGAAATTATAATTATTAAACTTATTCTCATATCTGATAAATAAAGATGAAAGCATGAACCATTGCCACATCAAAAACACACATAACACCAAGATTTTTTACGTGGAAACCCTATTAGGGGAAAAACCATGGTGGAGGTTAATCCACAAGATTATACCTGGTTAAAAGTATAAAAGAGTTATAAATAGGGAATGTGCATTCATTCAGGCAAACTTCCTAGAGCTCACTACTCAAATACAAAAGGCTTACTGCCCAAAGGAAGACTCGTTGTCTTACAGAAACATTCAGATTACATTCGAAAGATTTTGAACTGAGAAAATAGCATCTGCTAATGCCTGATTATAGTTTTGGTTAAGCACATAAACACCTACTCACTCTTCTTCACACTTTACTTTTTTCTTTGAATGATTAGAACATTATTCACACACAAAACTCACACACTTCGCACACCACTTACACCATTTCCTTCAAATGGTATAAAAAATTGATCATATATATCCACAACTAGAGATTAGAACAACTACATGTCAGCCCAACAAAATATAAAACGAGTACAAACTGTCGGCTCAATCCATAAATAATTATCAATGGGCACCAACCAATGTCATCCATAACATAGTAAGGACCCAAAATAACATCCTCAAACATGAAACACCTTAAACAATTATACCTCAAAGATCCACAACATGCTACAATCAACCGGTCAGCCATGAACATGAACACACAGAAGAAAATCACCAATCATGAGCACAACAATCAATGCGGATCAACAACATAGATAGAGCACGATCTAGAAACATCCACAAGAATCATGAATCACTACAGAAGCATCCGCAACAACTCAAATTATAAGAATCACATTATCTTCTTTTAGGAACACCAACTAAAGCAATAGAACAATTGTCAGAACGTAAATACTCATAACTCAATCAAATCTTCATGCGAACCTCTAAAACTTCATGTGGATAAAATAGATGTACTTGAAAACAACCCCTCTAATCCACAACCTCTTATCATCAATATACTGAACTAGCCATTAGCATGGTGGCTATACTAAAGTTCACTGCATCACTGACAACTTGCAACTTATTTTATTACAATTTTCTCAATATCCTCGACATATACAACCTTAAAGACATAATCCCAATAGTGTTGACATCAATGGCAACCACATATCAGCAATATCCAACAATCTCCCCCTTTGGCATTGATGGCAACACATGATGTGAAAAACACCATCAACGCAAATTTATCTTAGCACTTTCTCCCCCTTAGATTTTGACTCTTTTCTCCTTAACTCTTTCACAAATTTTGACATGACTCTTCTCCCCCTTTGACATAAATGAAAAATATACACATTATCTTTCTCCACACAAGATCTGAACCACATTTTTCAACATCTGACTACTGTCCTTGAGTAGAAGCCACAACAACATCAATCTAGATCAAGATATGACTATGAAATACATAGACTGATGCAAGCCAATACATCTTAATTCTAATTAGGAGAGGTAATCACCCCTAGCTTCCCTCTGAGATACTCAAAAGTATCCTTAGGCAAGGGCTTGGTAAAAATATACACAATTTGTTCCTTAGTGGGCACATACTCCAATTTGACTTCCTTTTCACTCACCTTCTCTCTCAAAAAGTGAAACTTGATAGATATATGCTTCTTTTTTGAATGCAACACCAGATTCTTAGAAATGTTAAATGCACTTGAATTATCATAGAATATAGCAATAGGTTCATCATACACAACTTTGATATCTTTCAACATCTGCTTCATCCACAATACTTGAGTACAATTTTTAGCAATAGCAATGTATTCTACCTCTGCAGTAGATAAAGAAATGGCATTTTGCTTCTTACTTAACCATGAAATCAACTTCTTTCCCAAAAAAAATACACCACCACTAGTACTCTTTTTGTCATTCACATTTCCTGCCCAATCAAGATCAGTAAAAGCACTCAAAGTAAGGTAAAATTCTTTAGGATACCATAGGCCAAAATCAACTGTCCCCTTTAAGTACCTAAAAATACTCTTCACAGTTGTCACATGAGATTCCTTAGGATCAACTTGAAATCTTGCAACAATGCATACGACATTCATGACATTAGGTCTAGTTTGAGTCAAATAGAGCAATCCACCAATCATGGATATGTATCTAATTTGATTTGTTTTAGGAGAATCATCATCTTGTGTCAACTTACATCTGTTCACCATAGGTGTACCAACTGGCTTTGAATCTTCCATACAAAACTTCTTTAGCAATTCTTTCACATACTTGGATTGAGATATAAAGATCCCTCTATCTAGCTGAATAATCTAAAATCCCAAAAATAATTTCATTTCTCCAATTATAAACATCTCAAACTCATTCTGAATCTCATCAAAAAACTTCATGCACAAACTATCATCTCCTCCAAAAATGATATCATCAACAAAGACTTCAACAATCAAATCTTTATCATGATCGATCTTGAAATACAAGTTACTATCAACAGTACCTTTATTAAATCCAAGCTTCAACAAATACTTATCCAATCTGGCATACCATGCTCTTGGGGCTTGCTTGAGTCCATACAATGCTTTCTTCAACCAAAAAACCATATCTCCTTGATCAGTCAATTGAAATCTATCAAGTTGCTCAATATACACTTCTTCTTCTAGTTTTCCATTTATAAATGCTGACTTGACATCCATTTATAGACCTTGAAGTTTTTGTAAACACCATAAGCAAGAAATAGTCTCAAAGCTTCAATCCTAGCAACATGAGAAAAAGTTTCTTCAAAGTCGATTCCTTCTATCTAAGAATATCCTTTACACACCAGTCTTGCTTTGTTTCTAACAACTTCACCTTGCTCATTTAGTTTGTTCTAAAAGACCCATTTAGTTCCAATTACATTTTTGTCCTTAGGTCTAGGAAAAAGAATCCATGTATCATTCTTCTTGAATTGCAGTAGTTCTTTCATTGATTCCATCCAATGTTCATCTTTGCATGCTTCATTGACACTAATAGGCTCAGTCTTTGAGATCAAACAGTATTCTTCTGTAATTCTTCTCCTGGTTTGAACACCTTTGTTCTTGTCACCAATAATTTGATCTTCTGAATGATTTAGTCTTACATACCTTGGAGTCTTAGTGTGTTCTTGAACTTCAGGCTCTTGTGATCTTACTTCTGCACTTTCACTAATTCCTTCCTCTTGATTTTCTTCATTCATTGGAATGATCTGAACTTTATTTATAGTCTGAACTTTCTTTCCTTTATCTAAACTATCATTCTAATCGTCTGAATCATATCCACAAGTTCTGGATGGTCTAGCTATGTCTTCGTCAACCTTGACATTGGCACTCTCAATCACTTTCCTCAATCTCTTATTGTAGCACCGATAGGCTTTACTTTTATTAGAATAATAAATAAAGAATCCTTCATCACTTCTAGCATCAAACTTTCCTATATCTTCATCTCTTTTGATATAGCATTTACTCCCAAAGATTTTGAAGTATCTAACAATAGGCTTATGACCATACCATAGCTCATAAGGAGTCTTACCAGTATCACCTTTGATTTGTACCCGGTTGAGAGTGTAAATGACAGTAGTCACAACTTCTCTTGAGTAGATATGCATAGCATTTCCTTCTAGCATCATAGTCCTAGTAGCTTCTTGAATTGTCTTGTTCTTTCTTTCCACAACTCCATTTTGCTAAGGGGTTCGCAGTGCAGATAATTGTCTCTTTATCCCATTCTCTTCACGAAAATAATTAAACTCACCGGAAGTGAATTCGCCACCTCTATCTGATCTCAAACATTTAATCTTCAGACTTGTCTCTTTCTCAACCATAGCCTTAAAAATCTTGAATTTCTCTAGAGCTTCATATTTTTCCCTTAAGAAAGTAACCCACATCATTCTAGAATAATCATCACTAAGTAACATGAAATACCTATATATTTGTAAACTTCTGACTCTAGAAGGACCACACAAGTCAGTATGCACAAGCTCCAACACTTTATTTGAACAATGTTGTTTTCCTTGAAATGAAACTCTAGTTTTCTTCCCTAACTGGCATTCCTTGCATATAGCATTAGTAGGTTTTATCAACTTAGGAAGACCTCTCATTGCCCGAGTAGAAATTATCTTGATAATATTATCAAAGTTTACATGACACATTCTCTTATGCCACAACCAACTTTCATCAACTTGAGCAATCAAACAACTTTTACTAGCAATACTTAGGTGAAAGATTTTACCTTTTCCTTTTGTACAAAATGCAATCACATTTTTGGAACTCTCCAATATTCTACACTTTCCATCCTTGAATTGAAGATTGTATCCCTTGTCAACCATTGTCCAACACTTAAGAGATTATGCTTCAAACCTTCCACATATGGAACATCATCAGTATTATGCTTACCATCAAGAGAAATGGATCCTATGCCACGGATTACACCAAATTTGTCATCACCAAATCTTACAACACCACCATCATATTTTTCCAAGCTCACAAATTTAATTTTATCACCCGTCATGTGATGGGAGCATCCATTGTCAATCACCCATTCATCTTTTTCTTCAACTTTGGCAGCTAGAGCTTTCTCCACATTTGTGAAATTAGTAGATTTAGTAGGTACTAGATCATTTTCCTTGATAGCAATAAATACCCATTCATCCTCACTTAAATTCCCTTTATCAAATTCATCATCTGTCACACCTTCATCAGCAGCAAAATAACACTTTCTTTGAAATCTAGGCTTGTTAGGTCTTGGCTTAGGAACTCTTTCTGGACACCTTGAGGCAAAATGACCTATCTTATTACAAGAAAAACATTTAATAGGAAATTTCCCTTTATACTTACCTTCTCCTCTAGCTTCTCTCTTGACAATAAGTGCTTCAAGCTCATTTAGTTTTCTCTCTCATTTCCTGCTCATACTTGGAAATTTTTCTAGAAGAAATTTCTCCTGGATCATATCTCTGCTTATCTTTTCTAGATATAGTAGCTTTAAATGAAAATTATGTCTTAGGAAGAGAATCACCAAACTCACTTAACTCATAAGCAGTAAGCTTAATAATCAACATGTCTTTGGTTACATTTGTCACAGTATGGATCTCCTTAATAGCAGTGGATTTGGCTTTGTATACAACAGGAAAGGCTTTGAGCACTTTAGCAACAATCTATGATTCTTCCAATGTTCCACCAACACATCTGATACTACACACAAGTTCATTTACTCGAGTTGCATAAAAGAAGTGATGTTCTCATCTTCAACCATTCTCAACATTTCATATTTCCCTTTCAGGATTTGTAGCTTAGCAATCTTCACATGGGTATCACCTTCATACAAAGTTTCCAACTTTTTTCAGATTTCATAAGTAGTCTTTGGCTCCATTACATTTGTGATCTCAGAATCAGTCAGAGCACTCAACAATGCTTTCTTATCCTTGATATTGTACTTGGCTTCCTTAATCTCACTTGCAATAGAAGGACCATTATGTGGGATGATATATCTATTGTTTGTAATTGTCTAGTAAGTTTCACCAATGCATCTCATATGACACTCCATTCAATTCTTCCATAGAGAATAATTAGTTCCATCAAATCTCAGACTATCCTTCTTATATGTCGCCATCCTGGATCACCTCAAGCTATTAAACTTCTTTTGAGGAACCCGCTCTGATACCAATTGTTGGCAACACAAGGGCAGACAACTGAGAGAGGGGATTGAATTAGTTGTCACATAAAGTATACTTATTAAAATTATTCTCAGATCTAATAATAAACATGAAAGTATGAACCATCACCACATCAAAAACACACATAACACCAAGATTTTTTATGTAGAAACCCTATTATTGGAAAAACCATGTTGGAGGTTAATCCACAAGATTATACCCAGTTAAAAGTATAAAAGAGTTATAAATGGGGAATGCACATGCATTCAAGCACACTACATAGAGCTCACTGCTCAAATACAAAAGGCTTACTGCCCAAAGGAAGACTCATTGTCTTATAGAAACATTTGGATTACATTCGAAAGATTTTGAACTAAGAAAATAACATCTACTAATGCCTGATTACAGTTTCGATTAAGCACATAAACACCTGCTCACTCTTCTTCACACTTTACTCCTTCCTTCGAATGATTAGAAAATTATTCGCACATAACACACTTTGCACACCACTTACACCATTTCCTTCAAATGGTATAAACAATCGATCATATATATCTACAACAAAATATTAGAACAACTACATGTCGACCAAACAAAATATAAAATGAGTACAAATTGTCAGCTCAATCCATAAATAATTATCAATGCACACCGACCAATGTTGACCAAAGCATAGTAAGGACCCAAAACAACATCCTTAATCACAAAACACCTTAAACAATTATACCTCGAAGATCCACAACACACTACAATCACCCTATCAGCCATGAACATGAAAAACATGAACATATAGAAGAAAATCACCAATTATGAGCACAACGATCAATGTGGATCAACAACAGAGATAGAGCATGATATAGAAACATCCAAAAGCATCATGAATCACTATAGAAGCATCCACAACAACTCAAATTACTAGAATCACATTATCTTCTTTTAGGAACACTAACTGAAGAAACAAAACAACTGTCAGAACACAGATACTCATAACTCAATCAAATCTTCATGTGAACCTCTAAAACTTCATGTGGATAAACTTGATGTACTTGAAAACAAACCCTTTAATCCACAATATCTTATCATCAATATACTGAGCTAGCCATCAGCATGTTGGGTATAATGAACTTCATTTCATCACTGACAACCTACAACTTATTTTATTACAATTTTCTCAATATCCTTGACATATATAGCCTTAAAGACATTAATTCCAATAGTGTTGACATTAATTTCAATTACTTTGGACGATACATATATATACACATGAACATTAGTGCTTATATAGAGGAGTGTGTGTGTGTGTGTGTGTATATATATGAAGGCCAATTTATATATATTGATGTTATAGGCTAATCCATTATATAAATGGAGGTTGATTCATTTAATAAATGAAGGTCGATTATTATAAGTGTATAGTGCAAGATATATATTTAAGTATCACTTTGAATGAGATAAGAATAGGTCAAAGACTTATGCACAACCTTAGGAAACATGGTAATTCCAATGCCTCTGCCAAGATTTCGACAAACCTTATGTGTTAAACCAATGACAATATGCTAAGTATAAAGCCACATAGAATGAGTGGACTATGTCAACCAACGATGGTGCAAGAATGCAAGCAAAGCACATATGTATTGCGTAGGCCATAATGTGAGGGAAAATTGAATAGAATTCAACAAATGTAAGTTGTATGCCTACAAACATAGTGCATAGGTATGATAGTTTACTAAATGGCACAATGATAAGCTATAAACCCATTTCAAATGGCAATGAATGCAAAAGGTAGGGAGCTAGAATAATGCACAATAGATAAAGGAAGTATTTAGGCTGATTTGTGTATGTACAATGCAAAGTATTAAATTTTGATCAATGCAAGTACTATGCAAATGATAAAGGCTGATATGGAGAAGTAAACCATAGTCGATACCATTTGAAATGCATCACTAGTTTATAGTAGCAAATTATTCCAAACTTGGAACACTTTTATCCAAAGATAAAGTGATGAAATATTAAAGCTTGCTTCATAAAGTGTTTTGAACTCATGATAATAGGAAATAACAAACAACAAGTAACGTGTTGGTCAAAGTACTATTTGAACACTCTCATTGAGGATTCAACTCACCTTTTCTCTATCAATGGATTAAACTATGACCAAGTCAACTTAGCATGTGTGTTTCTTGCAAATAAAAGACTATTTCAATAAGGTAAACTATGCCAAAAAAGATAGGAAAGTTGGCAGATACATGGCTCCAATATATGGAAACTCTCTTTCTGTAGAAATCTATCTTGATTGCAAGTTGATTCTCATCTTTTAGGCATGTGCATATTGTTGGAATTGTGTGCCTCAATCCCACAGGCCTAAAATCTGAGTGAGAAATTTTGGTGTGACCACTGCGATGTCGACTGATCGCTGGAATTCCTCAATTTGTAACCTTGTAGCAGAGTCTGAAAGTTTCATAACTTCTTGATTGACCAACTTCCTTCATTGTCGCGGTGTTCAAGATTTTCCTAACCTACTGTGGAAGTTGTAATTTTGTGTTTTCTCTGATTGAGCGACAAGCCGATAGATGTGGGGACCACTTGGAATTCTGGGAGACTTGTTGAGAATAATGTAGATTCCCAACTTGATTCTTTGGAAATGCACAAGCAGTGAACGCATGTCATGGTGGAGACAACAAGGAATGACCAATATTTTGGTGTGATGGTCAAATTTTGTGTACGAGTAAGTTGGTAATAAAAGGACTAACTCGTGGATACCTTAAGTCTTCGGGCTTTTATTTATAAACTAATGACTACTAATATTCCGCGTCAATGTGGGATATTGTCGATGGTTGAGCTTCTTGGAAGTCCTAGCAAGAACAATGGTCTTGTCAATAGTTCTACAATAGACATCGGTGAGAAGTCTTGTCAATAGAGCATGTCTAGCTGATGAGATTTACGTTCGGTGTTACTCTTTCCAATAAGGATGATCCCGTGACAATTGGTACTCTTGTTGATCATCGGTGTGACTCAGGTCGATGGTCTATATCGGGGTGGTTGAACTTAATATCATCAGGGTGACTTGTGTTGTTGGCCCAACGTTGTAATCTCATTTTGATGGGTGTTGTCTTGTCAATGGGGGTTGGTTGATACCTCAAGATAATGAAGACATCAGAGAGAGTCTGGCTGATGAACATGAAAGAAGACCGTGGTTGGAAGGATGCTGACTTGGTTGACCATTGATGTGTATGATGTGCATTGGAGGATAATGAGTGAGTTGGAGAAGTTAGAACTGTTGATAGTTGGTCTGACTGTTGGAATACGAACTAATCTATAGAAGTTGAACTATTTTCCAATCTGTTGAAGATTAATGTATATACATTGGGCATTTTGCAGTATGATGGAGGAGAGGAAGGTTGAGGCAGGGTTATGCTACCGAAATCTCTCCAGATTAAGTGTCTTGGTTGATCTCTCGTGCTAATCTGCACTGTATATTGTGTGAAGGTATTGTAACAGTGCGATGGTTGTTTGAACTGAGAGGTTGATTAGGGAAATGTAAAAAGGAGAGAGGGAAACATAATGGGGTTGCTGCCAGTTTGTCTCCAGAATGGAACAAGATGTAATCTATGTGAAAAGGCTATGAGCCTGAGATTGTATTGTAACTTTTGTTATTGTTGAATAATACAATGGCTCAGATCTTTTGGAGTGTGGAGTTTTTCACTCGAAAGGGTTTTCCCCACGTAAATTTGTTTGTTCTAATCCTCTTTTCTATCTTTCATGTTTAATGGTTCTATTTGTTGAATTTGTTTATGCAAGTTGTTGAAATTGAATCTACATGTGCTTCTCTCAGAAGGATTAATGTGGGAATTAAACTGTGTTTGATTTCACTTTGTGACATAGTTGTATGGGTTTTTGAGGCAATCTATTTGAAATTAAAGTTACCGAGGGCACTACAAGTTCTTGGAGGTTTCTCTAAGATGACAATTTTTTCCCAACAAGTGGTATTAGAGCCTTCTTTTGGTTGTTAGTTTTGGGTATTTCTCCTGTGAAGATTTCTTAGTCTGTCAGGCTTGAGGAAATCTGAAGGAATTGGCTGATGTATTGATCCTTTGGTGAGTGGAAATCTTGAAGTATTCATAGACAACACATAGTTTGAAGGATGGTGAAGATTGATTTAATTACCTTGGCAGTGATATAACCTTAATGTATGAGGTGGATTTCTTTGCTTCTTGGTTGAGTTGCAGCAAAGCTTTCATATTGGGTGTCTATGTGAGAGGCTCCGTGGTGATATGGAGAAGCTTGGGTTGTGTCTCAGTCATGGAAGATAGTGCTTATGTTGGGTGGTATTTCTTGGTGTTGGAAGGCATTGTATTCTATTAACCTCGAATGCATGAAGGCTATGGAGTTAATCATTAGGTGATTTGAAAGCTTATGGAATAGCCTATCTTTTTATTGGATGCATGTGCATATTGATGGTTTTGGAATTGGCTTGAAGGGGCCTGGAGTTCTTGAAATGTTGTTTCCCTTTTTAAGGATGTATTGTACTTGTATGTTTTATGTGGTTTTGTAGGTTTTACATGTCAAGAAAAACTTGTGGTTATGTGGAGTTGTTGTTAAACTATTTTCTAGACCCTGGATTTTGGGGCATTGCTGGATGAGATGGTAGCAGTTCTACATGCATTCTTCGGCATGGTATGAGGAGGTGAGATGATTTATCTGTATGAGAGTGTTGGTATGTGATTTTTTACTCAACATTCTTGTGGTGTTTCTTGTGGATTCCTTGACTATGGTGCTCGTTGTGGACATGTTTGGAAAATTAGATTTGGCGTGATCTGTTGTTGGAGTCTTGGTGTCTACATGGTTATCTTCTTTGATATCTCAGTTTATGATTACTAATGTGGTGATGGGTTTGCACATTCGATACAATTGATCTTCAAGTTATGTGGTTGGTAGTTTAGCTACCCATTGGCTGTAGTGAGATAACTCGGATGTGGACTATCTATATCCATGAGGTTAATGCAATGTTGGTGCAGATCTATTAGTTGGCCTTGTCTGTGGTCACTTGTGCATTGGTTTGGTTGCTTTGAGATGAGAGGATGGATGGTGTTCAGTACTTGAATAGTCAGCTATGGGGACCTATAGCATGTTGTATCACAATGTCATGGATAGCTTGGATACATTGCTTTGTGTAAGTTTTTGACAGTGATGGTAATCTCTGCTTATTTTGGAGATCTTGATGCCACTTGATGGACATGTTGTTGTGTGGACCTGAAGGATTTTCAAATTAGAAGATGTTGGGTCATGATGCTCGAGAAGCTCGGTTGTCATGGTTCAATGGGAGCTTTAGCAATGACTCTGGATTCATCACTTGGTGGTGAATGTTTTACTTTAATGTTGCAGATGTTATCAAGAGGAGCTCTTTGATCCTGTTGCTGCAAAAGGGTTCTTTCACTTTTGCATGGACACTATTTGAAGATGTGCAACATCTTGGAACTATGGAGGATGACTGGATTCTTATGGCTAAGGTGTTGGTGGTGCTTGACAGGTGACATTGGTTTTGTGTTTGTTTGCTTTATGTCATGGTATACTCTTGTTTATGCACTGGATTTTTGACATTTTGCATTGCACTTGATACCATGGTATGTTCACTTGGAGCATGGTATCTCCTAAGGGGGTGGGAAGATCATGTTGTCATGATAAGTTCATGTTTCAGATGTTTGGAGCTTTGAAAGTGGTCTAGAGTTTCTCTGTGTTTTGAGTACATTGGTCATATGCTTGAGAAATTCATGTTAGTGCAGTAATGTAGTTTGGAGTTCAGCATGAGATGATCATTTTTTAGGTGCTCATGGATACATGGAGAATAAGGTGAGGCTGTAATTCTCCTAAGATGAGAAAGGTGTTGTTTTCAGCAGAAAGTACGAGTAGCCTACACCTTGGTTGAACACGAGTTCAACAAAGACCAATGAGGAGATTTCTCTTGGACGAGTCATGGTGGCTTGTATATCTTGGAGGAGTATTTTCTTTTCCCACTCTTGGTCTGCTTGGTAGTGAAGTATATCTGAGAGGTATTTTCCCATTATATCTTCCAGGTGTGTTTTATGCTTTCTTTCATGATATGGATCTTGAATTGTTGTTAAATGGTTCTGGAGGATTCATAGTGGAAGGTGGACATCTCCTTGAAGTTTGATGTTATATCATTTACTAATGAGAAACAATAGGAGATACTTTGTGGATTGATTTCCTGATATGGGAAATGAAGTAGTTTGGTCTTCTTTGAGAAGCTTACATCAATGATTGTTTACATGTTACATTTGTTATGATTGATCTTGGTGATTGAACAGTTGGATGTTGTTATGGTGTCCCTTTGGAATGGGAAGGAGATCATACTTGACACACCTGGTTGTTAGAAGTGTATGTAGGAGGATGTTCGACAGGTATATGTTGTGTAGAGTTTCTCTCTTTGGTCTTGATTGTCTTCCTGATGTTTGGTTTCACATTACATTTGTTTGAGGTTTAGTCGGAGTTGTAGTGATCACTAGCTTGTGGTCATGTGTTTTCACTCATATTCTTGGGTGATGACATGGAGATTCTTAATCTTTTTCCTTTGTTGGGTGTGGAGAACTTGGGAGAATTTTGAAGACTTGTGGTGAGAGTTGTTCTTGCAGGTTATTATTTTGCAAGTTGTGCATATCATTGTGGATGTTCCTTGGTACTACATGGTTACATTTTCTATGTGCTATGATTGGTAGACTTGTTATTTCTTTGATCTTTTAGATTTGGAATTACCCATGCAGTGGGAGTACCTAGATGTATTTGGTCTTCTTCGACTAGTTTTGTGCATGGTGCTTGTATCTACGGTTCATGGGTTGGATGTGCTACTAGCATGAGTTTACTAATGAGGATACCTTGAAGGTAAGTGAGATTGGATGAATAGCATGAGTTGTGGGTGCTATTTTCAATTGTGTGGGTTTATCAGTTGGATGGAAGCAGTTAGTTTTTTGGTTGTTCTAGCTGATGTTCTATCTTGTTTTCTGAAGTGATGGCAGTTTCTTGTTGATGAAATCACTAGAATTCTTTGCTTGTGTTTGTTGGACTGGTGCTTATTCACCTTGGCTTGTACCTTTCTTCCATAGGTGGCATGTTGGAAGATGACAAGGAATTTTTTTCTTGAATGGTGGACATCTTAGATGTTGGTGCAAAATTCTTGATGGAGAATGAGAGCATGTTTGAGATCTATGTGATTTCATGGAAGACTGTGATTAGTTGCAATGTTGGGTAGTTAGTTGTAGTTGGACACTTTTTTTTTGTTGCAGATTATCTGGTAGACTGGTATCTATGGAAATTTTTTGATTGGGTGTCCTGAGTGTTGTTGTATAGACACTTGTACTGAGAAGGGTCTGGACTGATGGATCCAGTGTGATCTTAGTTCTTGAGTGCTTAGGAGGTGCATGTGTGATCTTCATCAAGTGGGATATTTTTGGAAGTGTGTGCCTTAATCCCATAGGCCTAAACCTCTAAGTGAGAGATTTCAGTGTGACCACTAAGATGTCGGCCAATCGTTGGAATTCCTAAGTCTCTAACCTTGTAGTGGAGTTTGGAAGTTTCATAACTTCCTGATTGACCAACTTCCTTCGTTGTCACGGTGTTCAAGATTTTCCTAACCTACTGTGGAAGTTGTAAGTTTGTGTTTTCTCTGATTGAGTGACAAGCCGATGGATGTGGGGACCACTTGAAATTCTAGAAGGCTTGTTGAGAATATTGTAGATTCCCAGCTTGATTCTCTAGAAATGCACAAGCAGTGAATGCGTGTCATGGTGGAGACCACAAGGAATGACCAACAATTCGGTGCGATGGTCAAATGCGGTGTATGAGTAAGTTGGTAATAATAGGATTAACTTGTGGATACCTAAATTCTTCGGGATTTTATTTATAAACTAATGACTAATATTTTGTGTCAATGTGGGATATTGTTGATGGTTGAGCTTCTTGGAAGTCCTAGCGACAACAATGGTCTTGTTGATAGTTCTGCAATGGACATCGGTGAGAAGTCTTGCCAATAGAGGATGTTTGGCTGATGGGATTTGCATTCGGTGTAACTCTTGCTGATAAGGCTGATCCCGTGACAATTGGTGCTCTCGTTGATCGTCGGTGTGACTCAAGCTGATGGTTTGTATCAGGGTGGTTGAACTTAATATCATCAGGGTGACTTGTGTTGTTGGCCTAGCGTTGTAATCTCATTCTGATGGGTATTGTCTTGTTGATGGGGGTTGGTTGAGACCTCAAGATAATGAAGACATCAGAGAGACTCTGGCCAATGAACATGAAAGAAGACCGTGGTTGGAAGGATGCTGACTTGGTTGACCGCTGATGTGTATGATGTGCATTAGAGGATAATGAGTGAGTTCGAGAAGTTAGAACGGTTGACAGGTTGTCTAACTGTTGGAATACGAACTGATCTACAGAAGTTGACCCGTTTTCTAGTCTATTGAAGATGAATGTATATACATTGGACGTTTTGCAGTATGACAGAGGAGAGGAAGGTTGAGGCAAGGTTATGCTGTCAAAATCTCTCCAGATTAAGTGTCTTGGTTGATCTCTCGTGCTAATCTAGATACTATATATTGTGTGAAGGTATTGTAATAGTGCAATGGTTGTTTGAACTAAGAGGTTGATTAGGGAAATGTAAAAAGGGGAGAGGGAAACATAATGGGGTTGCTGCTAGTTTGTCTCCAGAATGGAACAAGATGTAATCTCTATGAAAAGGCTATGAGCTTGAGATTGTATTGTAACTTTTTTTGTTGTTGAATAATACAATGGATCAGATCTTTTGGAGTGTGGGGTTTTTCACCCAAAAAGGTTTTCCCCATGTAAATTTGTGTGTTCTAATCTTCTATACTATCTTTCATGTTTAATGGTTCTGTTTGTTGAATTTTTTGAAACTGAATCTACATGTGCTTCTCTCAGAAGGATTAATGTGGGAATTGAACTATGTCTAACTCCGCTTTGTGACATAGTTCTACGTGTTTTTGAGGCAATCTATCTGAAATTAAAGTTACCAAAGGAACTACAATTTCTTGGAGGTTTCTCTGAGATGACAAATTTTTCCCAACACATATTTGAATTGGTCTTGAGTTGATGTCAAGCTAAAGGGTTTGATCTGTAGAATACCAAGCTGACGTTCACTTGGATTTTTACCACCTTTTTGTTGTATGAAGTGATTTGATCTATATGTGGGGAGGTTTCAACTAACACACCTTTTCTTTTAGAATCAATGTCTCAATTTTTAGTATAAATAGATGGGATAGCTCTCTCATTTGGGATGCACAATTTTTCAAGTTATTTCTATTGCAAATATTCTAAAAGTTATATTTTGTGAGAGCTTAGAGTTATTTTGTGAGAGCATAGAGTTATATTGTGGAAGTGAATACAGTGAAGTATTACTTAGAGTAGTAAAGTGAAGTCTAGCAAGCTGCTATTGGAAGGTTGTGAATCCAGTTAGTCAATTGGATCAAGTGTATTACAAGCATGGGAGTTCAATATTCTTTTATTTTTCTTTTATTACTAAATAATGAGTTTGATTGCTTTGATTGGAATTGCTTTAGAATACTTGCATTAGTGAATCATAGCATTTTCTTATGGAAAGGAAAATAACTTGTTTATGATTTCCTATAAAGTCTCCATAGTAGGAGCGATTATCATCATTAATCTTATATACTATGAATGATGAAATATGATTAGATTAAGGAGGTATCTTAATGCTTCTATATACCCTATATGAGAATTTAAAAGATAATGATGTTCTATACATATATAGTTTAGACTATATGTATAAAGTGAAATATGTCAATGTCATGAAGTAACTTGACACTGTTATCTTATTATGCTAGAAAAACCTTGGGAATGATAAGGTTTAAATATATATCCATAGTGATGGTAAAATAAGGTTGAGACTCACCTATGTGGTTAAGTAGATTACTTGAGTTTATGAGATACTATATGGAGTCATAGGTGGGATTATCTATTGAGTTAGAGTTGCTACTTGATTAGTTGCTTTACACTCTTGATATGAAGTCATAGTATTGGCAAAGATTAGACTCTTTGTTTAACCATTTTTATTAAGGATATTACGCTCTCAAATGAAATAATCTATCAATATTATTATTCTTTGATTGAGGTAATTCATGGATGTGGCTATTCTCTTGATGAGAACTACTTATTAATGTGATATTTTAATGAATGGAGTCAGTTATTTATGGGTATTTAATCTATGATTAGATGAAGCTTATGAAGCTAAAATTTAGATTATAAAGTTATACTTGGAACTAAATTGTCTATTGAAGAGAACAACTTGTTTATGTAAAGTTAATTTGTAGACGAGGAAAGATCATATTGTTATACTTGGATAGGAATATCCATTGAAGTGGTAACTAGTGCTCAGACTTATTGGTAGAGATACTACAGTGTTTTGGGAAAAGGGGAATAGGTTATTTATGAGGTTAGGGATTACCTAAGAAAGGAAATTAACTAAGCATAGTATATGAACAATCATAATCCAAACCGATCTATAGAAGTTTATGTGAATAGGATGACTATCACTTGAAGTACTAGGTGAGAATACTTTGGCCAAAGTAGTGTAAGTTGCCACTATTTACATTGTCAGTTCAATGTGTTCCTTTTATGCAATCTAGTTAAATATTTTCATACTTGTAGGAATAAAAATAGTATGAATAGGTTTTGGTTTGTAGGACAAAAGACTAAGCTCAGATAAGCATGTGTTATGAGGTTTACCAACCAATCCCTTCGTCGAAGGGTAGGGCAATCTTGTCATATGTGACGGATGTGTGGGGGACCACATTTGAGTCTTTGGTTGGTGGAAAAATGATTGAGTGATGCTTCTCCTCATCAGATGGTGACTGAGGTTTATGGATGTTTGCATTAGCATTGGGGACAACTAGAGTGTATGCACCAGCAAGTGAGGACATCCAAAATGTAAGCACCATTACAACGACATCAAGACCAGTTGTATATCTATTTCTAGATGAAGCTTAGAAGAGCTATGTATGTATAATGTACCCATTTATATGGAAGGATGTAATATTGAATAATAAACTTGAGTTTATTCAACGTGAAATCTATGTCATGGAAAGATTTGTGAAATTACAATGGAATGCAATGGAAGTTTAGAAATAGTATTATTTCAAATGTGCATGTAATTTACATTATGGAAAGAAATTTTTTTATTGCTATGTTATGGCATCATGGTTTTTTCACTTGAGGTGAAAATATTGAAAAAATTACTAAGTAGGACACTGGGGCTATTAAAATTTGGTTCAAACATTCATTATATTAATGTGGAAGATTGGATGCCAAGCATTTCTTAATCTCCAATACTAACATGCTAATGCACTTTATAGACTCCCACAAGCTATTATTATCAAGTGTTGTATTTATACCCTTAATATACTAATTTCTTATGTGTGTGGTTAAATCACTTGATATTAATTATATTTTCATCATTTAACACAACAAGAAGCACTAAGATAACCTTATCTTATGACTTATGCAATTTTTGACTACCATTCAATTTTTGTGTTCTTTCCTCTTTTCTTTGTGTAAATGCTTCTATCATGCACAATTGTGTAGATGTATACATATCCTTCTCAGATATCTAGCAATTAAAATAGATAGCTATGGCATGCAAAATATTACAAATAAAATGTCAAATAAAGATATTTCTCAAGGAATAATTGCTAGGTGGTAGTTTGAATTCCAAAGTTATGAAATTGCAAATTTCAATGGGTTAAAGGAGACCAAAAATTTTTAGTAGATACACTAATACAAGATTTAAAGTTTGTTGTCATTATCACTATCAACCCACAAGAGCCTCCTAAGTTGAAAAACCCAATAAGTGACATTTTGGGTAAAATTTTGTGTAAAGAAACGACTAGGAATGATTAGAAGCATGGTTACAATTTCTTGTGTATATAGAGTTGGAAGACATGATTTATATATTCTAGATATGTTTGATCTATTAAAAGATCTTAAAATTGTGCAACTCAAAAATAGGTTTTCTTTTGATCTTACTTCTAGAAGACTTTCTAGCATATTGGAAATATTGATTATTTAGAAAAAAATATTAAGATGTGTTCTTTGGGAATTGTAAATAGGATATACTTTGGAATGTTTTATTTATAAAATAGTGTCAATAGAATAGAAGGATTGAATGGTGAAATGAGAATTTTTTAATAAACTAAAACCAAGGTTCTCTCAAAAAATAACTATTGATCTTTATGAATGCCTCCAAAGCCTAGATTATTATAATCTTGTGAAACTAAAATTTTATCATATTGATTGGGGATAGAAATCCAAATTAGTCATAAGGAACATTAAATATTTCATTTAACATGCCAAAACAACTAAAATATTTGAATGGAACATATGCAAGAATGTGCCATCATGTCAACTTTGGGTTCCATCCAAATGACTCCAAAAAAGACCACTAGTATAGGTCACAAGTGCTACAAGAAAAGAACCTAGGTTTCAATTCAAAAGATGTAATGAACCCCATGTATTAAAATCAAAACTATTGTACTCTCCATTATTCATAATTGGAATCTTGTATATAATTTTTGTACCATTTAATTGCATTTCCTCTTATTTTTTTGTCATAGCATCGGTGTTCTCATCTATTGATCTCACCTTATGAATTTTATAAAAAAAGGTGATCCAAGAGATTTAGGCATCGAGAGTTCATTTTGGTTTGAGAGAATAAAGTGTGTTAAGAGACATATGCTCTCAACTTGCACCTAGTGTGATCTAGCTGATCAAAAATATCTTTACATGATTGTGAATTATCTTCTAGAGTGACAATGATATTTGAAAAGTCCTTATCAACTTGATAAGATAAATGATAAAACTTTGTGATAGATAATATCATTATAAATCCAAATTTGAGAATTTTTCACATGATATTTTTAGGTTAATGTAAGTTTTGTTTCCAATCCTCAAAAATGGTATTAGATTCATGTGTATTCTTACTTTATTAGAATTATGTACTGTGCATGTTGTGAATGTTAAGATAACCAATAAAATATGTGAAATTGAGTCTCATTTAAAGCAGGAAGTGTGTAGGCTAGTCATAAAATGTGCAATACACTTTGTAGAATTTCAAGTAAGTTCCTTAGGATTTATTATCATAGATAAGAGATATTTGATGTCTTCATGTTCATATAATATTCAAGGGTTACATAACTTTAGTACGGATGAAAAAGTTGGATTTTAAAAATATTTACTTCAATTTTCCTAATATTTGTAAAGAGTGATTTATATCAAAAGAAAGGATTGAAATTTATGGTGTTAAAAATTGTAAAACAAAGTGAATCTAATTTTATGGTGAAAGATTTAGGTATTAGATGTGTATATAACATTTATTATTTCAAAAGAACTTAAGAGATGGAAGAGAGAAGATTTCCTATATGTTCATTTTTTACATTATTCTCATTATACACTTGTGGTTAAATTATGACATTGACACTGAGTATTTATATTTTATCACTAATACCTAATGTCTTACTTGAGAACAAGTTTTTATTTCATAATTTAAAGGAAAGCTTACAATATATGGAAAGTGTGATGTTCATAATAACTTTATACTATCTTTAGTTGACTAACATATTCACTTTTCCTATTGTCTATGTCTACAAATAAAAGGTGTTGATTTGGCTCTTGATTTAGTGTATCCCACAATTGGAGGATGGTGAAATTTTAGACTGTCAAACATTGTTTTCTCTCCATCTAACTTTCCAAGGATTCATTATCCTAAAGGTTCAAATAATTTTTATATATTTGGTAGAAATATTGACCCAATATATTTCAATTTAGGTTCCTTACTATAGAAAATTTGATAAGAATTTAATGGACCCAATTTTACTGAATTAGATTTTCCTAAATCACTTTTTGTTTCCAATATATCACATCCCTCAAGGAGAAGAGTATCTACTATTGATATTTTGAATCTTTTATACCAAACTCTTGAAGAAATCCTAAGAGCCTTAGCACAATCTGAACCTACATCAAGATCAACCAAATCCCTACAATATAACCAACCTAGTACAAGCAAGAAGCCATTCATAAAATATGACCCTTTAGTTCCTCTAAATAAAAACATATTTCTTTATCCATATCCTTTTCCATCAATATCTTAAATAGCCACCATCTCAAATCTAGTTAACAATCCACACTTGGATATTCTTGCTCAACAAGAATAACAATAACAATAAGAAAAGACCTTAGAAATAAAAAAATGAAAGATACTATAGGTATGAACAAGGGAAACAAACCTAGTCCAAGGATGCTTAAAAAAACTTGTAATAACCTAATTATTATAGAAAAATATCACCAATTTTTTTATTTATATATTTTGTTCATTCATGTGTATACTCAGGTACTAATATTCATGCGAGATAAGAATTTTTCCAATTTGGGACAAGAATCCAACCATACAAATTAGTCATATGTTCATATATCCATTTGGGGCAACACTACAACAAAATAGGAAATTAGTTCGTGAAATAGTGTCAAATTTTAGTGCATTTGAGTTCATGAATTGGGCACTTTTGGTGGCATAAAACTCAGAACCAAACTGCATTTCACTTTGGCATCAGATTTAGCACCAACTTTTGTTGCTTCCAGTTTGGCTTCTGATTTTGCTTCTAGTTATGCTTCTTGTATTGCTTCCAGTTTTGCTTCAAAGTTTTCTTAAGGTTTTGCTTCCAATTTTGTTTCTGATATAACGTTGCTTATTGCATCTAGCTTTGCTTCCATTTTTGTGTCTTTTGTTGCATCTAATATGGATTCTATTATTGCATATTTTTTTGCTTCTAAAATTGCTTCCATTATTACTTCTTTGTTTGCTACCTGAATTGCTTCTATTTTTTCTTCCTAAATAATGCCAAGTTTTGCTTCCAAGATTGCTTCTAGTTTGGATTCCACTTTTGCTTCCTTTTTTCCTTCTAAAAATGCTTCTTTTTTTGCTTCCATTTATTAATTTAATATGTTTTATTTCAATTTAATTAGTTAAATAGACCATGCCTCTTAAATAACTCATATGATTATAGAGTAAGTAATTTAATTATTTAACTCATATGATTAAATAACAAGATAATTATTATAACATGATCATCATCTATAATTAAAACAAGTGAGTCAAATATCTATAATTTAATTGAATTTGACATCCATCCTGAGTAGTAAATTAAAATCATCATATCTAATAAATATCCATCCAAAAATCACTGACCACTTTCAATATATATAAATTGACAAGTCAATACTAATAAGATCATCATCATATATAACTAAAACAAGTGAAAGTAAAATATGCCAGTACATCAATAACATGTCAAAATGATACATGTCCAATAGTCGACATAAGTCAAAGTGATAAATGTACAAATGATATAAGTAAAAATGATAAATTGTGTAACTCAAAATGATACAAGTCAAGATGATACATGTCAAAATGATATAAGTCAAAATGATACAATTCAATAATATGGTACTGCAGGCTATGAAAATGATACATATGATAGTAACAATGAAAAGAGGCATCATAACAATATATTAGCAATGATCCATGATGCAATCTATATGATCATGAATGTCACTGGCTACTACCAGCAACTGCCTCATCATCATCATCACCATTGTGATCATCATCATTATGATCATCATCATCGTCATTGGCCTCAGTGTCTTATGTATCTATGTCATCATCATCCTCTGCCATGTGATCTATACCAGAACCAACATATTCTGGATCTATACCATGAGGATCATCTTGATCTTCTGGAAGACCCGTGTTCTACAAAAAAAAACATTTAAAATGAAAATTTATTATTTATTTGATGCAATAATTTATTTTTTTGTTATATATCTAATATTACAACACATGAAATGAAACCATAATCATATTACATCATAGCAAAGTGCACATACCATAATAAAATTTCAACAAAGTTATAGCTAATATGTCATTCCAATGATGTAAAACATGCAACAATTCTAATAAACGTTAGTAAAATATGCCAAAATTTGGTGAAAGAGGAAGAAAGATGACTAGAACTCTGTAGGCCCACCATAATGGATTTTGGTATTCAACCATAAGAGCAAAAGAGAGAGTTGATATCATGTATGAAAAATTTCAGCATGCATTCTTCCAGCCAGCGAAGAAGGAGATGATTACTTTGCTTCATTTTCATTTGCATAACCATATCATGGTGTGAACCAAGAAGACCAAGGATGTCTATTTTTATGTGGAGGTAATGGATGTGGTCCAAAATTTAGGAAGGGCAAGAAGGTCAATGTATGATCCTGATGAAATTGAAGAAGAACAACAAGAGAGGGACAAGAAAAATAAAATCAATGTAGAGTTTCAAGGATTTGTCAAGCGAGTAACAAAGCTATGGGAGCAGCCTCATCTAAAACATTTTGAACTAGAGTTTGATATACCATTTAGAGAGCTTGGTTTTCATGGAGTTCCTTTCAAAGTGTCTGCTTTTATTGTTTCTATGGTAAACTGTTGGCCAGAGTTGGTGGAATTACCTTTCTTAGTAATCACTATTAGTGAGATTGAGATTGTTAACCTTGAGAGAGTAGGACTAGGGAAAAATGAATTTGATATGGCTATTTTTTTACATCCTATACAACCATTGCAAGAAAAGTTAAGCTAGCATCAAATAACTAACAATTTTGAAAATAACATGAAAACTTTTAGTTGCTACTATGTCAGGAATAAAATAAAAGGAAACAATGTTCCTTCCAGTGGCTTGATGATTGTAAATGAGGATTCATTTAATTTTAGTGGAGTAAAATGAAAATTAAAAGTATTTGATTCATATAATATATGTACATTAAACAATTTATGGTGCAAAATTATTTCTGATGCCTTTTATAGCTAAATGCTACACTCATTTCAGGCATCAAGAAAATGCATCCCACTTGGAGTTTGTGTGACATTGTTTTTTCCGTAGGATCCTTTTCAAAATCATCACCCTCAGCCTGATTTAGGATAAAATATACATAATGATAAAATTAACAAAAAATCAAAAGTGAATAATACATAATCTATGTTGTAAAGTTAAAATGTCTTACAAAAATACATATAAAACTCCAAAAGATTTTCCATTTATTCTCTAAAGTTTAGTCCAATCAACCAAAGCAAGAAACATATATCTTATTACTATTTAAATCAAAAGAAGATGTGTGATATGCAATTCAAAACATTAGCATATGAGCTAATTTTTTAAAGTACCTATTCTCCTTCAAGTATTGATTCCTTGATAAACTCAATTTGGTCCTCAAATACATACCTATCACAAGTTTCAAAGGAATCTATCATGAGAATCTGACCATGACTATTGATTGGATTAAACTATGGGCTGAACTTATCCTTATAACTCTATCTTTTGTTGACAAACATATTTCAGCCAATCTTTGGGAATTTCACAATAGTTTCCTTAGTTTATCCTACTAGTGTCAATCTGAGGGCATAAGCTTGTGAACAGTGTTGCATAAATCTACCTAAGGGCTGAAACTAATGAACTAAGGGGGGATGAATGTAGCTAAGAATTTAAAACACACTTTTCAATATGAAATTCAAAAGAAAACTTTGAAAATGAATGAAATTCTTTCTTAAATTATTGCTTACCTACTTCAATCAATCTATCTATTTTTGAGTAAACTTGAATAACACAAACATAAGATATTATGGTATAAATATTAACAACAACCACTACAATAGTAAAAGAAAGAATTTAGTTGCCAAAGATGTATTGAAAGAGTGTAGGCGACATGAAGTTCAATTGTGATAGGAGGTTGGAGTGCGATAGGAAGATGAAATGCGACAAGAGGATGGAATACAATAGTAGAGAGATGAAAAGTGAATGGAGCATGAAAAGAAGCTTTATAGAATGAAACACAACATAATCTGAATTGAGAAACATGACAGTTAACCTACAACCAAAAAACACTCCTTGCTCCTCAAACCACAATTACATTCCATAGAGAATTCATTGCAATTCTTTTAATACCAAATTAATCACACAGGTTGTAATATCAATGATTTTTAGCTTTGAACAGAGATTAAACTAAATCACAACAAAATAAACAACATACATTCAACATAAATGAAATTACATGAAATACAAAATACTTAAGCTAATAAACCATAAAAAAATCTCACCAAGCTTTTTGAGAGGGGGACCTTCCTCAAGTCCACAAGGTGAGCACAAAAGAATGTTTACACTATCTCAAACCATGATCAATGTACTCAATATTCAGACTGAAAGTTTTATGTATATTCTATATATTCAATTTAACTCGAAACACACACATATATAGGTGTGTATGTTCATCGGTCACCACCAAGTAAACCGATAGAAGAGAAAGTTTTCTATGGTCGATGGCCAACAAACTAGACGATTATAGTTTTTGGATTGGTTGCAGGCCACAAACCCAAGATAGTTTCAAAACAACTAGTTTGAAATAGGAAATTAAAACAAAAGCAGGTAGACTTCCTTCACACATAGCCCTTGTTTCCTATCTTATGCTTTTCAAGATTTTTCATTCACAGGGTTAGTTCCTTCTCCACATTTAGTTCATGTAGCAAACCATTCAAAATACATCATTACCTCAACAATTTCAACATTCTGAATGTATTATCTCCTTTTTGAAAAACATATCAAATATTCTTTATTTCCCTAACAATTAATGACAAGGACTTACGAGAAAGTTAAAATGGGAACAAAATAATGGAAAAATGACATAAAAATTGAGCACATTTGGCACACATCATTTCCCCCCAGCTTTAGGAATTTTCATGTCCTCATGCAATTGGTGAATACAAACCAGGTGAATTGTGCACCAGTTACCTGACTTGTCCCTACTGTTTCCCCTTCAACTATCTTTTTGTTGGTTACCTGTTACAACCAGTAGCCGAGTCCTCAATTGTTGATTTTCCTTTTGTAAATTTGTAATGATTTGGTAAAGTTGACCAAATGGGATGAATGGATGAGAGAAATCTACCTTTGGAGTTTCATTAGGAACAACAACAATATCCTTTGATGCCTTTGGATCTGTAGCAATTTCATTTTTCTCTTGAGATGGAGTAGGGCCTTCTTTTATACCTTTCGTTTCTTCAATACCCTTGTTCTGACAAAGATCTGTATCATCTTGATTACAATCCTCTTCCTCCATAGTGTGCTCATTATCATTCAAAGTTTCCTCATTAGGATAAATTTCTATTTTAGGAATAGTGTCTTCACCTACTCCATAAGCCATTTCTATACTGGCCTTAAGGGCTTCATTCCTCCACATATCCTCAGGGTTCTCCTCATCTCCAATTGTTTGGTCAATACTTTGTGGTTTCTGACTAGTGAACTTATCATTGGAATATTCATTTTTTAATGCAGGGTCCTCTATCCCTTTAGAAGGAAGATTCTTTGTTTGGGGTTTCTTGGCTTGCTATGTCTTTTTATACCGATTCTAACATCTAAGTTCCCTAGCTGCTTTTCTAGTTCTTTTACTAGAGGATTTTGTCCCTATAATTTCCACATCAGTTAGGGAATGAGCTGCTTCCACTAACTTATCCAACCTACTGGAAGTTCTTCTTGTGCTCTACCTAATGGCAGTTGGGGTTTATACAACTTGTGAAGTTGAGGAAGTCTTAGGGCTAGGGCTAATCATTTTCTTTTTGGGGGCTTTGTTAACAAGAGTTTCTTTTGATTTATTCTTTTTAGAAGATTCCCCAATGAGGGTTTCTTCTACAACTGGTTTCTTTAGTTTTTTTCTTTTCGAAGACTCCCCAACTAGGGTTTCTTCTGTAATTTGTTCAATAGGGATTCCAATGTGTTCATTACTCACTAAAGCATCCCATTCTAGTGGAGGTTGTATAGAGTGGAGGCCATGCATAACTATTAGCGTAATTAACCCATGATGAGCAAGGGAATTCACATGGCCCCTGTGAAATTGACGACATGAACATTTTAATAAACAATGCAAATAATATGAAAGATTAACAAGCTAGAAATTTCTTAAATGCAACATGAGAAAAATATGATGGGCATGAATATACTCATCTACCTTCACAAGTAATATATTTCATTAAAAAATTAGCTACGTCACCCCACATAGATGGAAAGGCCTTTCATTTGTGACCTTGGCCTCGTACAAACTTGGTAGACTCTCCTCTTTGCAGGAACTGCTTATAGTGGAGCTTAAGATCTGTAACCCTCGTGCTGGAGTTAGGAAAGAAAAAGTCTCCTCTCTGTGGAAGGTTAGTGATCGAAGCAATCATCTAAATTGTGGCTAGAAACTGCAAGCCCCTTAAAGTAACACTCTTTTTATGAAACCCTATTGCAAATTCCATGGCAACAATCTCATCAAAACCACATAATTTCTTAAAGTACATCATCCAACTAGTCTACTTAAAAATAATATATGCTTCTTCATTGGAAATAATATTTTTTTCATAGACAAGGGTTCATGCTTGGTATGATCGCCTCCTATGGAATTGAGAATGCGACAGGAGCTTCAAAATTGGTTACAGTGGCAAGAAAAATAGTAGGAGATGGTTAATCAGAAATTATCAATGGTAGGTTATAGGTAATAATAGGTAAAGGATTATGATAGCCATGTGAGGTGGCATGTGATACAGAATTACAATAAGGTAAAGATCGACCAACTCAGATAATGATGAATGGTTAACCCATAACTCCCCAGCTTAACAGCCTGGTCACGCCAAGTAATTATTAGAGAAATAAAAAAAATTAAATAAGTTTTGAAAAAGAGAGAGAATACTCCCTAAAACTGATAACCATGAGGTGAATGGCCGGTGATGTGACGACCGGAGTAACAATGGTGTGTGACTCGAGCTAGAGATGACGTCTCGAGCTAGAGATGACGTCACAAAAAATAGGAAGAGATTCGTACCATGAAGAATGATAATGCAGTAGGTGGAGCAGATGTGACATAAGAGACATTGATGAAAACATCAATGTAGAGGAGATGGTAGGCGGTGACAAGATTGCGAGACCCACATAGGTGAACCATCTCATGGAAGCACTCAAAGGTCAGGCAACAGGAGCCAAGAAAGCAATAGGAAGAAAAGGTCCTACCGCCAAACCAAAGCAGCACAAAGGGTCCATGAGTAGAGACAGTGATAGGAAGAAAAGAAGTTCCATTTGCCAAAGAAGGTGCTAGGAACTATAAGAAGATCTTGTCGTACCATAGAATAGGTAGCAACAAGAGATATTGCTAATTGATCGCGTGATGTGCTCTGTGTTGTTGTTTTTTTTTTTAATTTAATTTAATTTTATCGACAATAGACAACCAGTGACTTGGTTTTCAGCCTACCACTACTTAGAGGCGTCAGTAACTCAATTTTCACCTCTAAGTTATTTTAGCAGTTAGCATTCACTGAAGACTAGTTTTCAAATGCCAACTGGCCAACAATGCTCGAAGATTTTCACTATTGGATCTTTTATTGTTTTTCTTTAAAATTTTATCATTGCTCAATCTCGGAGGAGGCCAAAAGGAACAACAGTAAGTTCCTTCGCCACATCACAAAAGAAGGTCTCCTTTGAAAGAGGTTGTTTCTAGAGTTTCAAACGACACACATTAACAAGAAGAGTTGTGTGTTTGAAATCCATAGTACACAGTCAAACAACACCATTATCATACACAATTTGAATTTAATAGGGATCAAGTCAACGAGTGTTGAACTTCCCCTTGAAGTCCTAGAATTGTGAGTCATAAAGTAATGCCCAATCCCCTAGTTGGAATGTCCATGACTGAATGAAGCAGTCATGCCACTGCACTCTTTTCTTTTGTACCACCTTTGTATGGAAAAGAGCCTCTTGATGCATTTCATCAAGTGAGTGAAGTTGAGAAAGTATTTCCTTTTGTGCTTCACTAAGGCTCATTCCAAGTTGAAGGGTAGTTCATAGAGTCTTCCCTTTGAATTCAATTGGCAAGACAACCCTCTTGCCATAAATGAGCTCATATGGTGTCATCCTTTTGGTTGTCTTCCAGGTTGTACGATAGGCCCAAACTGCTTCAGGAAGTCTTTTTGGCCTATCTTTCTTGTGGAGTGCCACTATCTTTGTAAGAATATTTTCCAATCCTTAGTTGGTTACTTCCACCTATCCATTGGCTTGAATATGATATGGGGAAGACTTCTGATGCTTAATTTTGTATTCTCATACCAGTGTTGTAATCAAGTTAGAGGTGAACTGTGCTCCCTAGTCTATGACAATTTTGCAAGGCACACTATACTTGGTAAAAATCTTAGAATACAAGAAGTTAACAACCTTAATATCCCTAGCATGCTTTAAGGCTACTACCTCTACCCATTTAGTGACATAATTTGTACAAACCAAGATATATTATTTATTCTGAGAGAGAGGATTAATGGGCCCTACAAAATCTAACCCCCACTTTTCAAATGGTTCTATGGATAACTGAGGGTGTAAAGGCATTTCATCAGAGTGGGTAGGTCATCCTATACATTGACATCTGTCACAATGTTGAACATAATGCTTACTATCCTTGTGGAGTGTGGGATAGTAATAATCGATAGTTAAGATCTTCTTAGCAGTCCTATGGGTAGAAAAATGTCCTCTACAAGGTTCTATATGGCATGCACATTGAATGTCAAATACATCTTCTTCAAGCACACACAAACACATGATATTATTAAGGCTTAAGTAGAAGAGCATCCTATTAATCCACGTGTAATCACCATTGATTCCCACTAGCTTTCGAAATTCCCTTGGAGAGAAATGAGGTGGGAACCTACAAGTAACCAAGTAGTTTTCCATGTCAGTGTACCACAGACTCTTTGCTGATATAGTAGAAAGATGTTCATCTCGAAAGGTGTCATCAACTGGAGTTGGTTCATCTTCACACTACATTTTGGAGAGAAAATTGGCCACCACATTCTCTCACCCTAGTTTGTTGAGGATACTAATATCAAACTCCTGCAAAAGAAGTATCCATCGAATCACTCACCTAGTAACGATAGGTTTGTTCATCAAAAATATAATGGTAGAATGATCTTTATGTACAAAAATTTTATATCCAGTGATATAGTGGTGAAATTTAATTATTGTATAAACTACAACAAAAAAATGTTGTTTAGTAACAGTATAATTTACCTCTGCACCAATAAAATTCTTACTGATATAATAAATAGCATTAAAGAGGGTTTCTTCCTTTTTTCTAAGGATAACTCCCATAGAAGTATCTGATGCACCAATATGTATATGAAATGACAGTTCCCAATTTGGTCCTCGTAACACAAGTGTTGTGATGATCTTACCTTTGATTTCTTTGAAAGCTTGCTGACATTCTGATGTCCATGAGAAATTTGCATCCTTTCCTAGTAACAAAAAACAAAGGTCAGGCAATCTTGCTGAAATTTTGAATAAACCTGTGATAATAACCAGCATGTCCTAGGAAACTATCTACATCCTTTGGACAAGTAGGCACAAGAAAGTCTTGAATAATCTTGATCTTTTTTGGATCTACCTCAATTCCTTTTTCAAAAATATAATGACCCAACACAATACTTTCAGTCATTAAGATATGACATTTTTCATGACTTAAGGAAAGAAAAGTATAAATACATCATTTAAGTGCTTTCTTAAGATTTTCCTTAGCTTCCTCATATGTGTTACCATAAACATTAAAGTCATCCATATACACTTCTACACGATCATGAAATAAATCAACAAAAAAACTTAGAACAACTTGTTGGAAAGTAGCAGGTGCATTACATAGTCCGAAAGGTAAGACATTGTAGGAAAATGTTCCCTAGGGGTAGGTAAAAGTATTTTTGTCTTGGTCTTCTGGGGAAATGTTGATTTGGTTATATCCACTAAACCCATCAAGAAAGGAGAAATTTTTCCCAGCTAAGGTGTCTAAGACTTGGTCAATGAAAGGAAGTGGGAAATGATCTTTCTTAGTGGCCTTGTTAAGGGCCCTATAATCAACACATATTCACCAATTTCCATTCCTTTTAGGTACTACTACAAGCGGGGACACCCATTGGCTATCTGATATAGGGTAGATAAATCCTTCATTAAGCAACTTCTGAAGTTATTCCTTAACTATTTCTCGTAAAACTAGGTTTAACCTTCTCTAGGGCTGTTGCACAGGTCTACTCCCTTCCTCTATATAGATATGTTGTGTACAAGTAGCAGGATTAATACCTCTCATATCTTGATAATCCCAAGCAAAGGCTTCTTTATGGGAAGACAACAACTCAACAAATTCTTTCAATTAGCAAGCATCTAATCCAAGATTGATGTTAAGCGTTTTACTAGGTATGATTTCAGTAGCTTGGGATTGTATAGGGGTATCTATGGCAAGTAGTTGTGAATTAGATGAAGATGAATCAGTGTCCCCAAAAATTAAAAAATGGATGGTATATACAAGCATGTGGTAATAATTGATGCAAAGTAATAAAGTGTTGAACAAATTGTGAACTACTACTAATGGAAAATTTCCAAACATGAAGTTATCACTTATGTTCATAGGAAAGATCATTGTCTCAAGATCACTATCAACTAAATAACGATTCTGCAATAAATGATTAATAGCAGTGTCTTTTGAAACATCTTCAAATTCCCTACTTTGATCTATTGTCAAAATAGGTAGACTCCTCTATGTCTCTATCGATCCACAAAGGATCCTTCGTTTCCAATAATGGTTGTGTTGGAGGGTATAGTGTCAACTGCTTCGTTTGCTCCCCATTCAAGATCACCATATTTTCAGACCTACAATCAATGAAGGCATTAGTAGTAGTTAACCAAGGTCTTCCTAAACTCAAGGGGTATCCCCTAGCTTAATATTTGGTTGCAAAATCATAAAATCTGTTGGATACTCCCAAGACTCAATAGAAATAATGATTCCTTTGATCATACCTTCTAGTTTTATGAGGGAATGATCAACCATTTGCAAGATTGTTGGAGTAGGTCTTAGTCCTTGAAGGGCTAGCCTCTCTTTAGTCTTGTTAGTCATTACACTTATAGCTACTTCTAGATCCACAAGTGTATTTGGAATGGTTACATCACCAATATGTACCTTAATCATTAGACTACTAAGATTCACATACTTAGGGACTAAAATCTTTCCCAGCATCAAGTCTACAAGTTGTCCAATGACTTGGACTATCTTGGGGTCCTGCTTCTTTTGTTGCTTCCTCCCACAAAGTTATTTAAATGCCTTGGTGTACACAAGAATATCTTGAATAGCCTGTAAAAAAGGAATATTAATGTTAACATTGTGTAACTCATTCATAAAATCAAAATCAAATTGAAATGTTTCATGTTGCTTTAGTTGCTCTTGCAATCTATCTAGAAATGGAGGCTTTGGTTGCTCTTCTTTGAGTTCAATCAAATGGTCCTCAAATTTTGTGATGGTCAATCCTTGAAGGTTCTTCCCTGACCTTAGGTTTACACCTTCAATCTCCAATGCATTGATTGGATAAGTCGGGAACCCTGCCACCTCATTATTATAAACTAGTTGAGTCATCTTATTGTTTGGATTGGGTGTCGGTTGTGTTGGAATTGGTGTGAATTTCGGTTGTTGGGTCGAATTAGAAGGTTGATTAGATAACAGGATAGGTGGTAAGAGTTTTTGGGATTGCTAATATGGGTTTATTGTTCGAGGTGGTGGATACAGGGGAAATGATTGATATTGTGGATAGGGTGGTGGTAGTGCTCACCATGCTTGCCAAGAGTATGGAGTAGGAAAATATTTTTATGACCAATGAGGGTAGTATGGAGGGTGTTTCCCATTTCCATACAATCCAAACTAGTTTGGGAAGTAATTCTATTGAAAAGGATTTTGGGGTGCAACTTGGTAATTAGGTGGGGGCATTACTCTTAGTTGCCACTGTCTTCTTTGGGCTGGCATGAAGTAAACAGGTTCATCTGTGTATTCTACCTCATTCATCCCTATAGGAAGAGGTTTTAGAGTAGTGTTCCTATTGGCTTCCTCTAAAGAAGATATCTTTGTTCTATTATATGGACACTCCTTGCCACTATGCTTCTTTCGACAAATAGAGCAAAAGATAACTAAGTGTTTTTTAGCCTCCTCCTATTTTATTCATGTATATAAAGTGTCTATTTTTTAACCCATATGACTTAAAAATTTAGTCTTAAGGTCTTCAAGTAGATTACCTATCTCATGCTTGGTGGTACCTGTTGAAGTTCCCACAGAATACAACCTGCTTGGAGAGTTCCTTCCCAAGCACTGAGACCTAGAATAGTTCCTACAAATATCACATATATCATCAAAGGAAATTTTAGAAATATTCCATTTACCTATTAAATTTAATACTTCCATAACATCATCTCTTATGCCTCTAAGAAACAACATTTTAACAACATCCTCATTTAATCCTGATTGGCAGGATTGTTGAAGATTAAACATGAAGCGTTCAAGGTAGTCCTACACATACTCATCTTCCTTTTGTTTCATGAAAAATATTTTGTCCCAAACCTCCTTTGTTTTGCAATACTCCTAGTACTTGTTCAAGAATAACTCCTTCATGACTTCCCATGTCCTGATATTCTTGAGGTTCATAAACCATTGCAGGGTTGCATCCTTTAATGTGGTTGGGAATAGCTTGAGCTTCTATGTGTCACTTTGATAATCATAGCTATGACACAACACATCAAATTTGAACAAAAACATATCAGGATCCTCAATCGAAAGAGCACAAAAAATGGGAAAAGTAGAATGAGGGATGTTTTTCATAGGGGCATCTTGTTTGGGATGTGTGATTGGAAATTTGAAGGTAACCAGATTATTGTTGGCCAATGCCCTATTAATATTTTTGTTATTGTTGATGATATTTTTGTTGTTGTTGGGATCCATGACGTCTAATTCCCAAGGGGTAAAGCATATAGTTGACGAACGTATTAACTTTTCCTATTGTTTATGTCTACAAATAAAAGGTGTTGATTTGGCTACTAGTTTAGTATATCCCACATTTGGAGGATGGTGCAATTTTAGATTGTCAAAAATTATTTTCTCTCCATCTAAATTTTCAAGGAGACATTTACCCTAAAGGTTCAAATAATTTTTATATATTTGGTAGAGATATTGACCCAATCTGTTTTAATTTAGGTTCCTTATTATAGAAAAAATTGATAAGAAATTAATGGACCCAATTTTACTGAATTAGATTTTCCTAAATCACTTTTTTTTCCAATAAAACACATCCCTCAAGGAGAAGAGTATCTACTATTGATATTTTGAATATTTTATACCAAACGCTTGAAGAAATCCTAAGAACCTTAGTGCAATCTGAACCTACATCAAGATCAACCAAATCTTGACAATCTAACCAACCTAGTACAAGCAAGAAGCCATTCATAAACTATGACCCTTTAGTTCCTCTAAATACAAACATATTTCTTTATCCAAAACCTTTTCCATGAACATATTCAATAGCCACCATCTCAAATCTAGTTAACAATCCACACTTGGATATGCTTGCTCAACAAGAATAAGAATAACAACAAGAAAAGAACATAGAAATCAAAAAATGAAAGATACTATAGGTATAAACAAGGGAAAGAAACCTGGTCCAAGTATGCTTAAAAAAACTTGTAATAACCCAATTATTACACAAAAATATCACAATTTTTTTTATTTATATATTTTGTTCATTCATGTGTATACTCAGGTACTAATATTCATTCAAGATAAGAATTTTTCCAATTTGGGACAAGAATCCAACCATACAAATTAGTCATATGTTCATCTATCCATTTGGGGTAACACTACAACAAAACAAGCAATTAGTGCCTAAAATAGCATCAAATTTTAGTGCATTTGAGTTCATGAATTGGGTACTTTTGCTAGCACAAAACTTGATGTCAAGCAACATTTCACTTTGGTGCCGGATTTAGCCCAAAATTTAGCACTGACTTTTGTTGCTTCCAATTTGGCTTCCGATTTTGCTTTTGGTTTTGCTTCTTGTGTTGCTTCCAGGTTTGCTTCTAGTTTTGGTTCCGGTTTTTCTTCCAGGCTTGCTTTCGATTTTGCTTCCAATTTTTCTTCCAGTTTTGCTTCCAATTTTGCTTCCAATTTTTCTTCCAATATAATGTCACTTGTTGCATCTAGCTTTGCTTCCATTTTTGCATCTTTTGTTGCTTCTAATATGGCTTCTATTATTGCATCTTTTGTTGCTTCTTAAATTGATTCCATTATTACTTATGTGTTTGCTACCTAAATTGCTTCTATTTTTGCTTCCTAGATAATGCCAAGTTTTGCTTCCAAGATTGCTTCTGGTTTGCTTCTAGTTTGGCTTCCATTGTTGCTTCCTTTTTTTCTTCTAAAAATGCTTCTTGTTTTGCTTCCATTTATTAGTTTAATATGTTTTACTTCAATTTAATTAGTTAAATATTATATCACACCTCTTAAATAAACCATATGATTATAGAGTAAGTAATTTAATTATTTAACTCATATGATTAAATAACAAGATAATTATTATAACATGATCTATAATTAAAACAAGTGAGTCAAACATCTATAATTTAATTGAATTTGACATCCATCCTGAGCAGTAAATTAAAATAATCATACATAATAAATATCCATCCAAAAATATCAACCACTTTCATTATATATAAATTGACAAGTCAATACTAATGATCATCATCATATATAACTAAAGCAAGTGAAAGTCAAATATGCTAGTAGATGAATAACATGTCAAAATGATACATGTACAAATGATATTAGTAAAAATGATAAATTATGTAACTCAAAATGATACAAGTCAAGATAATACATGTCCAAATGATATAAGTCAAAATGATACGACTCAATAATATGGTACTACAGGCTATGAAAATGATACATATGATAGTAACCATGAAAAGAGGCATCATAACGATATATCAACAATAATCCATGATGCAGTCTATATGATCATGAATGTCACTGGCTACTACCAACAATTGCCTCATCATGATCATCACCATCGTGATCATCATCATCATGATCATCATCATTGTCATTAGCCTCGGTGTCTTCTATATTTGTGTCATCATCATCCTCTGCCATGTGATCTATACCAAAACCAACATATTATGGATCTATATCATGAGGATCATCTTGATCTTCTGGAAGACCCGTGTTTTTCAAAAGAAAAACATTTAAGTTGAAAAGTTATTATTTATTTCATACAATAATTTTTTTTTAATTTATCTAATATTACAGCATACGAAGCAAAAACATAATCATATTATATCATATCAAAGTGCATATACCATAATAAAATTTCAAAAAAGTTACAGCTAATATGTCATTCCAATGATGTAAAGTGTGCAACAATTCTAATAAATGTTAGTATTTAAAATATGCCATCATTTGGTGGAAGAGGAAGAAAGATGACTGGAACTCTGGAGGACGACCATAATGGATTTCAATATTTAACCATGAGAGCAGAAGAGAGAGCTAATATCATGTATCAAAAATTTAAGCATGCATTCTTCCAACCAACGAAGAAGGAGATGATTGCTTTGCTTCATTTTCATTTGCATAACCATATCATTGTGTGAACCAAGAAGACCAAGGATGTCCAGTTTTATGTGGAGGTAATGGATGTGGTCCAAAATTTAGGAGGGGAAAGAAGGTCAATGTATGATCTTGATGAAATTGAGGAAGAACAACAAGAGAGGGACAAGAAAAATAAAATCAATGCAGAGTTTCAAGGATTTTTCAAGCGAGTAACAGAGCTATGGGAGAAAAAAATATTTTGAACTAGAGTTTGATATACCATTTAGAGAGCTTGGTTTTCTTGGAGTTCCTTTCAAAGCGTCTTCTTTTATTGTTCCTATGGTAAACTATTTGGTAGAGTTGGTGGAATTACCTTTCTTAGTAATCACTATTAGTGAGATTGATATTGTTAACCTTGAGAGAGTAATGAACTAAAGGGGGATGAATGATAAACTATTGAGGTTGTGAACAATGTTGCAACAATCTACCTAAGGGCTGAAACTAATGAATTAAAGGGGGATGAATGCATCTAAGAATTTAAAACACACTTTTCAATCTAAAATTCAAAAGCACACTTTGAAAATGAATGAAATTCTTTCTTAAATTTTGCTTACCTACTTCAACCAATCTATCTATTTTTGAGTAAACTTGAATAACACAATCTTAAGATATTATGGTATAAATATTAACAATAGCCATTACATCAATAAAAGAAAGAATTTAGTTGCCAAAGATGTATTAAAAGAGTGCAGGTGACAGGAAGTTCAATTACGACAAAAGATTGGAGTGCGACAGGAAGATGAAATGCAATAAGAGGATGGAATACAGTAGTAGAGAGATGAAAAGTGAATGGAGCGTGATAGGAAGCTTTATAGAATGAAACACAACATAATATAGAATTAGAAACATTACAATTAACCTAAAACTGAAACACACTCCTTGCTCCTCAAACTAAAATTACATTCCACAGAGAATTCATTACAATTATTTTAATACCAAATTAATAACATAGGTTGTATTATAAATGATTTTTAGCCTTGAACAAAGATTAAACTGAATCACAACACACTTGACAACATACATTCAACATAAATGAAATTGCATGAAATACGAAAGACTTAATTTAATAAACCATAAAACAATCTCACCAAGCTTTTTGGGAGAGGACCCTTCCTCTGGTCCACAAGGTGAGCAAAAAATAATGTTTACGCTATCTCAAACCACGATTATGCACTCAATATTCAGACTGAAAGTTTTATACATTATATTCTATATATTCAATTTAACTCGAAACACACATATATATAGGCGTGTATGTTCATCAATCACCACCAAGTAAAACGATAAAAGAGACACAGTTTGTTATGGTCGATGGCCAACAAACTAGATGATTATTGTTTTTGGGTTGGCTGCAGGCCATAAACCCAAGATATTTTCAAAACAACCAGCTTGAAATAGGAAATAAAAACAGAAGTAGGTAGAATTCCTTCACACACAACCCTCATTTCCTATCTTATGCTTTTCATGATTTGTCATTGACAAGGTTGGTTCCTTCTCCACATTTAGTTCTTGTAGCAAACCATCCAAAATACATCGTTAGCTCAAAAATTTCAGCATTCTGAAAGTATTCTATCCTTTTTGAAAACATATCAAATATTCTTTATTTCCCTAACAATTAATGGCAAGGACTTAGGAGAAATTTAAAATGGGAATGAAATAAGGGAAAATGACATAAAAATTGAACACATTTGGCACCCATCAACTATATGTAACAATTTAAAATATTCATAATCAGAGACAAGTGCTTTACAAATTCTACTACACATTGATGCATTCTTCATGCTGAAATGAGTTTTTAGAGCTATGATAACCACATTCATGTATTGATGTAATCTCAATGTTGAAGGAAGAAGTCTAATTTCCTTGGAGCAGCAATAGCATTCAACATCGACCATATGGTGTCTACATTTAAATAATTCAGAATGGTCAAGTTCATTGAAATGCACCTTGTGATTGGAAAGAAACAAACCATAACTCCCTATAAAATAGGAAATTGGAAAAGAAAGAGAAAAAAATCCCTTGAAAACTAATTAGAAATTAGTAGCCTGAGAAGCTTCTTAGAGGCTTACACAAGAGGAAAATCAATAAGCTCGGAATACATGCATAGCTTTGATCATAAAAGTGAAATGAATATTTTTGGATGTGTTTGGATATAGCAAGGAAAATAGTAATCCTACCAAATTTTTGTTGGTTGAATCTATGGTGAAAGCTGGTAGAAGTTTATGAAATAAAACCTAAACAAATTTACACTTCAACTAGCATGGTAATATCATATATTTTTAACAAACAATTGCCCATTATTGTAGTACTAAAGCCTAGAACAACTAACTCACAGACACAATTAGCTGCAGAGAAGAAAGATATTAATAGAGGAGATCTAACAAAAGAGAATCAAGTATAAACAAGGATAGCCCATGCACAATGTAAACATAGGCCAATTGAAGACAGTAAAATAGAAATAGTTAACCAACAATGTACAAATACACTACCAGTAGGTGGCAAAATAGAGATAGGAAAGCATCAAGCAATAGAAATTCAATCAGGTAGGAAAGATATTCAACTGATAAGCACATGTTCTACAAGCACTAGCTAAAAGGGATCGCAAGCCATCAGGTGTCTGATTTTTTCCCAAATTTTCTTTTCTGGGCCGCAAAAGCCTTTTTGAGTTGTTTCTAGGCCTTACCATATGAATAGTTGAAATTTCAATATTTTAATATTTTCCATATCTCTTTAGTTTTCGTCCACTAAAGAATGACCTCCTAGAAAAGCCATTCTAGAAATATGTCCCTCCATCCCCTGCCATCCCCATCCTAGAAACTTGGTGGAATAGATAAAAACATTAACACCCTTTTACAAATTGTTCCATTCAACTTTTTTATTTTGCAAACCTGACCAACAGAGTTGCATTATGTAGCTGCATTTGTCACCAAAACAACACAACAGAGGATAAATATGAAAGTATATCGAATTGTGAAATGCCAATATGGTCTCAATATTGAATGTTAATTATGATACATTCTCTTGGATGTACAAATCACAAGTAGATACACTAATATAGCTTCATAATTTATTATTAGTAGTTTCCATGAAAACAAGCATTCATTGTTGATGTGTAATAATATTTAATATTCAATTAATCTTAGTAATTCCAAGATAACTTTTTCAGTTTTCAAACCATTTAGATCAGAATTAGTAGTAGACACATATAAATTACCTACAATTATATTTTCTTCTACTTCTAGCAAAGAACAATACACAAATGCAAGTTAGTAACTTACTCATAGACTTCTTAAGGTTTTGTCTTATCCGATGCTCCAAATTTCAGTGTTGCCTTGCCTATAGAAGACATTACGGAAGCATCAAACCAAATGCAAACAATAGTATGGATACAAACAAGCTTAACATGTACATATCCAACCAAAGAACTAGACATTTATAGAAAAGATTCAGTAACAACAGATCTCCAATCTTCTAAAATATAGACATAAGTTCACATATATATTTATATCCAAAGGCCTGGGGTTATCTTCCTTTCCCGAACACATGAACTAATGAAGGAAAAAGAATAATGGTCAAAGTGAAAATTCCTATAGCATACTTACTATGCCTAATCAATGAAGCAAACATTTTCATAAAAAAGTTCTTAGATTATCATACCAATCTGATGTTGTTCCCAAGCTTCTTTCTTTGCAAATGGATTTACTTTGTCTTCAAAGCCTACACCTTTGATGAAATAGGAATATTTATGTGAAAAATATGATAAGGAAAAACCAAAAATTCCAATTTCACACCATTCTAATGAAGAAAAAGTTTTTAAAAAAGATTCACACCATATTAGGAGATTTCTAGACAAATATTTTTAAACATGTACAACAGGAAGCTATGCATGTTTAATAACCATGCTCAATGAATGTAAGATATAACCATGGCAAAACCCATGCCCATGGGTAACATATTTCTCCATCTACAATTATTTATTATTCACAATGTCAATTATTATCAATCATGAAAGAGAAAGAGGAGTCATATTGAGGAATTCAAAGGCAACAAGTGGTTAACTAACAAAAATTAGAAGGCTAAAAATCCTCAGTTGTTCTTTGTGAACTAAAGAACACTAAAAGTTAGAAGTTCATTTTTTTTTTTCAATAAAAGCAACAATATATTGATATTAGAGAATTTACATGTTAAAAAAAATGCTATGAAGAAGAAAAATCTGCACTTTAATAGGGTGAAAGCCATAAAGGTGAAAAGAGAGTCTTAGACTGAACCATATCAAATGGAAATTAGGAACTCTAGATAACTATATTGGGCTGCATATTAGTTGATAAAAATAACATATCAAATAGTCTAGCAATATGCTATTTGGATCATTTGAGGGATCACAGAGAGATAGTAGATGTTGTGGCACCTAGGCATGTCCAAGGTTGATTTTTTCCCTCACACATCATCTTTTGGTTGGAATATGCAATACGGTTAAGTGAGAAACCCAAGAGGTATATTTTTATGAGAATATAGAGGGAAATACTTGATGAGTTAAAATTCTTCCTTTTGGCATTGAAACATATTGACCATTTGTCTCTCATAGTTTCCTTGCTAGACAATTTTCTAAATAACTTCAGCTAAGCATGTTTGACTTTTTCATTGCAAAGGAGTTGTTCAATTGCCTTGGTTCTCTTATAAATTTGCATTGAGTGTTTTGGTTTGTGGTTTTATTTTTTAGGGTTGGGGACTCGAGAAATCCATTGTGGTCACATGAAGACCAGAGATTGATACAGTGTCACCATATATTCAAACAAAGTTGAAGCAGACTCTTTCCTTTCTGTCAAAGAGTTTGAATCCATATGGAACTACATAGTATAGACCATGTTCACTTGGGTGTTTCCACATAAACATAGAGAGGCTACATAGGATCTAGTTCATGCTTGAAAGAATATTAAGAGAATAAACCTTCTAGAGACAACATGTGGCTAACAACAGACACATTTTTCCAGTTATTTCAAATAGTGCAACAAGTCAAATGAATGCAAGTTTCTACATTGTTCAAAAAAGAAGTTTCTAAATCCATCTAATGAAGTTTCCATAATTTTTGTGTTACTAAATCCCAAAAAACACAAATGGTGGTCCATTTCCTTGTTGGTACAAAAGTCTCCTCGTAGTCTATTCCTTCTTTTTGAGCATATCCCTTCATGACAATACTTTGTGTTTGTCAAGTGAGTCATCTACTTTCTATTTGTTTTGAAAGACCCACTTGCAACCAATGGGTTTACAATTGAATGGAGGATCAACGAGCTCTCAAGTTTCATTCTTTACCAAAGCCTTACCATAATCAATTTTCATTGTTTTTCTCCACATGTCAATCTTTTTAGTTTGTTTGAAGGAAGTTGGTTCTGAATTAAAAGCAATATTGATTTCTTGTTTTGATTGCCCTCACAAGGTAAGCTTTGCTAGCTTATCTTGAATCTCTTCTAGGGAATTTTACTATTGTTGTCTAGCTTTGTATGCACTTCTAGTGCATGTTTTTCCAACTTCATTAGGTCTAACTTCTTTCAATTTCATCTTCTAGTTATTACTCAAAAACCACATTTTCATCTTTTGATGAAGTTTTATTTTTTTCCTCAAGGGGAGTTTTTGTTTCAATTACTAAAGGAAAATAGATTCAAAAAATTCAAAACTATATGCCCCCTCCCTTAATGTTTGGAATATCCATATCATTCTCTTTAAAAAAATTAAATTTGCAAAATAATTAAGTTAACTCTCCTCTTCTTGATCATGGCCCATTGAGTGTGATCTGAAATGTTGCAGAAAAACTACATATGCTTGAATCTAAAATCATTTTGTATTACTAACTATCAAAATTTGAATTTTTTTTAAGTTAACTTAACTATCAATCCTTATTGGTTGTGTCCTTTTTTGGTTTCACACAAAAAACATCTCTTGGAATGATAAATTTTTATTTTTCCCATCAAATAGTCTTATAGGATTTTGAGAATTTTAAATATCCCAAAACGATGCAATTTTTACTCTTGTGATCCAACTTATTCCTTTTCTCCTTGTGAGTCAATGCATGCATAGTAGGTTAATTTGAAAACCCAAAGATGTTGCATTGACTAAAGATGACCACACCAAATTTCATATGGAGTCTTCATCTTATGAGTAATTGAAGTATTTATCACCACCAATTGAAAGAATTGGCAGTGGGCCATGCAAATCAAAGTGGATCAACTACAATTTCCGTTTAAATCTCCAATTTTATTTTTGAAATGGCTCTCTATTATTTAGCCATGATGCATGTTTCACGTTTTTCGATCGTTTTACACAAAGTCGACAAACCTACAATACTATTCTTTTGCATTGTGTAAATGTTCTCATAGTTATCATACTTTACACACTTGACGAGTCTCTGAGTACTCACTATTTTTCCCCCTACACAATTTTTTGCAAGGTTTGTTTCTCAATTTTTTTGGCAAGTACTACCCAAAACTCACTAAATCTAGCTAAAAACTTGTTGCCACTGTTAAAATAGGAAAAGTGCAGATTTGACACAAAAAATACAGGAAAAAATGTGGGTAAACATGACTAATTGAACCACAAACATCTAAATTGTCAAATCCTCTTCGAAGAGGAATTTTCAAAAATAATCGTTGTCAACTACTTAATCAATGCTAGATAATGTACTTCTTGCTATTGCTATTGGGAATAGAAGACCTATAATTCCATATATGGAGTTTGTGTTTTTTTTATCCTTGTTGAAGGTATTTTTGTCATTGATGTCAAATGATTTTGAATTCTATAGTTGTTGATTATTCATCAGAATTCAGCTTGTCCTGTTTGAGCTACCTTGTTACCTAGTTGAAGTGCTTGTCTGAGGTATCAGCCTATGTGCTTATTTTGACAGTAGCTTGCTTATCTTTTCTCATACAAATGCCAAGTCATCATGTTTGAGGCTAAATTTTTGGTCGATCAAATGCCAAAGTCTTTCTTGTGTGGGTCTTGATTTAATATATGCCATGTCCTCTTCAGCCATCGTTGAAAATTCTTATGACAAGTGGCATGTTGAATAGTCTTTTAGGTAAAATTTTATTCATATTTGGAATTATTTCTTCCGACTTCATTTTAGTGGTGGCTTGATGCTCCTACGTGTCTTTTATTTTCTAAAGAAAACATTTCTATAGATGGATTTATTTGAGACAAAATCTCATTCATTTTTGTGGCATGACATGTTTGAAGTCATCAACAGTGTTTTGAGGGCTTTTCTAATTTTATGAGATGACATTTTCTCTTTGAGAATCTATGAAACGATTTTATATTTCTATCTTTGGCACAAATGTTTGAATTTGGAGTAGAATTTTTGGAGTTATGTGGCCTTTGAACAATAGAGCATGTATAAAGGCGTGGAGTGTTGAGTGAGTCATGATGCTTTAAGTGCTAATTACTTAAAAGGAAAAATGAAAAAACAAACATTTTTTTTACATACTAGGCTATTTACTTATAAAATATGGGAATGGCAGATGTGCTAATTTCTATTTCTCCAATCATATTCATTAAAAACTATGATCAAATGCTAGGTAAGCTATTACCATAAATATAGAAAAGGAAAAATGAAAAAAAAAAACATTTGTTTTACATACCAGCTACGCCTTGCTTGATTTTCCATATAATGTGAAAACAAATATGAAAATGAATTTCTCTATAGATATAAAAGTAATGCCATGGTAATTGTTTGGATCCACAACATAAGAAATTTGTTTGAAAAGCTTTCTTAGCCACATAATGTTCATGAGTTCCGAAATTAGAAATCTAATACAAAATTGTTCACTTGACCTTGAATTTTCAATTAGTATGCTTATAGGATTTTATGTTGTAAAAGTATATTCCAGTGGATTGAAGAAAACAATGAATAGTTGAAAGCATTTTTTTGATCCATTTTGCAACAACACAAACCTATACAAAACATATTAATATCATGTTAAGACCATTCCACCCAACACAAGAAAGCTTGGATTCATCTTTTCACCAAGAAAAATCCAAAGCCTTCACCTCCTCACGTAAACATAAGAAAAATTTATTGTCAACTAGTCAATTACTTAATAATAACTCACTTTCTAGCAACATGTAAACATAAGAAATGTATAACTTCAAAAAAAGATAATTTATGGGGAAATTTCAAATTAAAAGGAGGTGTACTTTCTACTGTTGTAAAGAGCTTGATAGAATTATATGGTTAAGGTTATAAACATATTTGATTGAGGAGGATGTAGCACTATGATTATTTCACAATACAATGACAATGCATTGTGTTGTATTACCACCTTTACTACAAGCTTCAAGAAAATGTTTACCACAAATCTCTATACTGCACAAATCTAAAATTGTCAGCCCTATTCCATACAAATATTCTACAATGTTCCAAAAAATGACAAGGAATATGAACTAGTAATAGGAAAGCAATTGCATTTCTTGTAACTAACATGACATCATTTTCTCTACCGCATTGGTATATTGTTGTATTCTACTAAAGAGTAGACAAACATGAATAAGCATCACATCTGACTTATCAAATATTGCATAGAACTTTGCATAATACAACTTTGAGATTACATTTCAAGCTTCTAGTGTGGAATCATATTATTCTTGTAATTTCTTTGTTTAATCACTCCAATTTGATATTCACATTAGTCATTCTACATCTTCTTCTATCTATAATAGAGTTGATTCCATTTGAAAATATTTTCCCTTGGATATGAAGGGCCCCAAATTAGTGGTATCAAAGCTCACATCAACTTCTATCTATAATACATTTTGTTCCATTTTAATATCATGTCCCTCAGATATGAAAGTTCCCAAATCAATGGTATCAAAGCTCACATCAATTCACAGTGATATCAAGCATTCACTATATATCATAACCTAGTGGTAGAAAAGTTTTTTATTCAAAACCTTTGTTGCATTTTGTATGCCCATTTACACAAGGAATACCAACAAGAAGCTTGGTCTCTAAATTCATGACCCTTCACCCTACGTTCCTTCATGATCTCAACAAATTGAAAACAAATCCATATCAGAGATGTTGACTTCAAAGATGTTTCAGATGATGAAATCAAGCGCTTTACAACAACAAAGTGGTGATTTGGAGAAACATTACACACAATAAATTTTCAAGATAATTGATCATTTCAGTCAACTTATAAAGCATGTTCAATCTCATTCATTCCCATTGACTTACCAATGCATATATATTTTGGAGCCAAACACCATACATGGTACAAGTAAATGTAGATATCCCTATTCTTTAAGGTAAAAAAGATGTTGATACTCTAGATAATTGTCTAAAACCTCATTTTCTCATAAAAGGTGGTCATTAAGGTTTTCATAAGAAATATCACCTTTTCAATTTCAATGAGTTTCCTTTTCTATAAAGAAATGGCAGAATAAATATTGTGTTGCCCATGAGGTTGACCTTTCACCTATATATATACCAATAATGGTTTTTTCGAAGCCTCAAAAGAAACCTATTATCCTGTTGAAACATATGATGGACCAATATATCTAGCATTCTTGGCTTCATTGAGGTAATGAACAATCTATTCAATAATATTTTGATATATTCCATACTTTTTAAATGATCAAGAGTAGGAACAAAATATCATTTTGAAGTATAGTTTAGGCTGGAGACAATCTAACAAAACCAACATTGGATTTCTTACATATCTCTTCATTATGAAAATCCTATAGGTATGCTTGCAAGTTTGAAGCAAAAGGAAATCCTAAGAATGAAGATTTGAAGTCCTCAGATAAATTGTTGAATAAGGACTTCAAGCCTTGATCCAAATGGAACTCAAAGCAATAATTAAAACAACTTTTTTGTTATTCCCAAAAGAAAAGCACACTATTAGTAATCTAATACTAGAAAATAGTGTATGTTACACAATTCTAGTGGGCACTCTATCAGAGAATGTTGTGTTTGGAAAGCTCGGTATGCACCAATAGAAGCATCAACTTGCACCACAATTATGCACAATAAAGAAAAAAAATCATGCATTGTGAGCCAAATTCCATTGTAGCAACAACCCAAATTGCCTAATCTTCAAATCTAGATCATCATTCAAAATAAAAAGAAATATTTCTTCATCTTTTATTTTCATAAATAGAAGCATCAAATTATACCCACAACAATGCAAGATAAAGGCCACCAAATCAAGCACCATGAGCCAAATTCCATGGTAGCAACTACCAATATCACTTGATCTTCCAATATGGATCCAAAAGAAGCAAAAGGATTGTTTCATTCACAGATGTGGTACAATGGACAACCTAAACTCTTCATTGTTGACAACAGTAGTTAGATGATCCTAATTTCTTCTAAACCAGGTGAAATTACCAATGATACCTCATCCATAATCATACAATATTAGATGGTTTAGCTTGGGTCCATGAAATCATTGCACTAATATCATTTGGTGGAAAATATCAAGCCTATTCAATTATAGTCAATTATGATGATTTAGAGGTATGTAAGGCTTTACTTGGGTAGTTATAACTTATCTAGTTCCAAGCAATCTATGAGGCAACTGACAAAAATGTTATCATAGATATTTATGTGAATAGATATTGTATAATGGAACTAGCCTTCAAGCTTTCATCCATCAAAGCCAGACATCACAAAAAGCTAATCAATTCTAGAAAGAATTTTTCACTCTTGATGGAAAAAACTTAACTTCAAAAGGACATACTTGTAGTGAAATTTGGCACAATACCCCCTCGAGCAACAAAGTATTAGTTAAGAAAAATAATGGAGATATACTGTAAGGATAGATACTTTCTTGTCACTCACTGGGAAGCCTATGAAGTGCATGGTGAATCATATGATTGGACTAAATCCTCTACTACATTACTTATACAATGATAATTTTCATTCCCCTAGTGTATGGCCTAAGGAATGTGTTATGAAACATACCATCTATCTAATACCTAAGATTTCCTCTTTGTAATGCTTCTATAACACTATTCAATTATTGGGAAATGATGAATAGATCAATGAAATTGTGGAAAGAGAACACGACAAGTCTAGATGTTTGCCTTGTAGCAACCCTATCATGCTCATGCCAAATGATGGCAAAAAAAGGTTGTGCATTGACTGTAGAGCACTCTACAAGATCAATGTGAAGAATCATATCCTCTTCCTGGATTGAGGACCTACTAAGCCAAATATGAAGCATCAAATACTTCACTAAAATGGATACCATGAAATTACTCATAATAAATTAGATGACAAGAAGAAAAGTTTGAAAGCAAAGGAAAATCAAGCAAGGGGTAGCTAGTATGTAAGACAAATGTTTGTTTTTTCATTTTTCCTTTTCTATACTTATGGTAATAGATTACCTAGCATTTGATAATAGTTTGTAATGAATATGGCTGGAAAAATAACAATTAGCACATTTTCCATTCCCATATTTTATGTGTAAAAGTGTGGAGTGTTGAGTGAGTCATGATGCTATAGGTGTTGAGTGAGTCATGATGGTCATTAATTAAAAGATGCAATGAAAATAAGGCATGAATGTCACCCATTTCCCTTTAAGGAAAACAATATTTTTTTCCTCAACATGAATTAATGGGACAATTGAGTGGGATCTACAGCCAACAGAGAATCACTTTAGAAATAATCCTACACATCAATAAACAACTCAAGAAAAGAAATGTAAATTGACATATTAACACAACAGTATACAACTACATTATTGAAAGTCAAGTATTGATACCTTGTTCTCCATCCAGATTACAAAATCAGTCCACTTTTTGCTTTGTAACATTTCCTTTTCAAATTGTGTTGGATGCCAGCTATATTTAGATCCTCCTATCAAAACATGGCACATGGACTAGTTAAACTAATTACTATGCAATCACTTACTTTTTCCTAGGAAATAAAAAATATATCATTTAACATGTTGACTATACTTACAAATGTATAGATCAAGGCCTATAAACCTTTCTGGCCACTATGATGTGTGGTACAAAGTTTTTCAAGCCTAGCCTTGGAGGCCTTGTCCTCAAACATATACTAATTCAATTTAACTATACACAAATAAAATTTAAAAATCGTTTAATAAATTTGATATAATCTTATGAGAAAATTCAAATACCTGCATACTCTCATTTGGAATGCCATAATAAGATCCCATGGTTGAACAATGAATTGAATCCATGGTGTAGACACCTAAATTTGGACACTTAATTTATCCAATTTTATCCCTCTTCATCTAAACATCCTCTTATTTGTGTTAATTAGGTAATATTACTATTACCTAATTAATATCCCTTAATTCTTCTAAATACCTAAGGTATTTAGTTAATAATTAAATACCTTACCTCTTTAGCCCCCTTTTTACTCTCCTTTTCATCAAATGAATTAAATAAATATGACATTTATTTAATTCCTCACATGTCACATCCTTTTATTAATCTTAATCAACCCTCTAATCTCATCATTAAGGATGTGCACATGCTTAATCCTTGATTAGGATGTGTCACATCCTCCAACTTTTGCAAGTTGGCCTCTAATCTTCCTTAGCCACTAATTATCTTCTAATCACTAATTAGCTAATCCAATCAACATCTTGGTCAACTCTCCCCATCCCCAAGGAATTTTTAATTCCTTTCTATTCATCCAAGACTCTTCTCTTTCCCATACAAATTCTAGAACCTTTGACCTGTCACATCACATGTGCCAAAGTCTTCTAGAATCCTTGACTTGTCACATCAGGTCACATGTGGGTAAGTACTTACCTTTTTAAGCACCTTGTTTTAGACTTCTCACCTCTCTTTTTAGGAACTTTGTCTTTTACACTAGATCTCCCAATCATTGTGAATTTTAAATTCACTTTTATTCCTCCAAATATTTTTCTCTTCCTCATGTGATCATTGAGTGGTCACATCAAGGTACTTGCAAGTACCTCCATCACATGTCCTTCTTCCACCTCACCTACACCTCATCACATCCTTAGCCACTTCATATTCCACATGTCAAGATGTGAAGGCTTGTGAATCCTCAACTCACCATGGCCCTTCATCTTGGTCTTGTTGGCTTAATATCAACCATTGAATTCTTTGGAGAATTCAAATTCCTCTATAAATACCGCCTATTTTCTCTCATTTAGGGAGTTCACGCCTTTTGATACCAAACTCTTACCATTTTTCCATTTGAATCCATACTTAACCAAATTTTCATATTTTTCTTCTCCATAGCATTTGAATCCACTACTCATCCATATTACATCCCATTTTGCATCTTTTTCCATGAAAATGGGCATACACAACATCAAATATCGAAGGGAAAACCAAGGAACAACTTAACAAGGTATAACCATTTCATCTTGTTTGTTTAAGTTCAACGTTTTTCCTAATATTGAGGTGTTATGTGTTTTCCATTGCTTCTTGTATTCTTTTTGTTGTTGCACATTTTTGAACAAAGATTTTCACTTGATCACATTTCTGGCATGCCTAGTGGGACCCATAGATATGTCTTTTGCTTTCACATTTTCTATTTTTTTATTGTTTGCAGGTGCAAGTTGTAGAGAGGAAAACCCGCCCTAGCATAGAGACATACCTACCCATCCAAGGGTGAACCCACCCACTAGGGGTGGACCTGACCTAGCAGAGGGGCGGACCCGCCCACTAGGGGCAGACATGATGCAGGAGCACCATGGAAAAGTTAGGCCTCTATGAAGCAATGCTTTAAAATTTGATTCAATGTTATTAATCCCACTTTGTAAATCATGTTATTAAACTCATATTTCATATATTTGAGGTCATTAAGTCCAAAAAGTGGAAAAGTGAAAACAAATGTGAAGAGTGGTTAATTTACCATTTGTTATGTAAAAGTTAGATAGAAGGGTCATAGGTGGTTCTAGGCGTCGGAAGTAGTTAGAAGTTTGAAAGATAGTTGGAGTGCCTTTAAATGGGCTTTTGTATCATTGATAACTTTGAGGGTGGTTGTAGGATTGATTTGGAATGAATAAAACATTGTTTCCAGGCTTTATCTACAAAAATTTGGTGTTTCTAGGTCTTGTACGAAATTGTACAGGCTGAAAACAATCCAAAATTATTGGTAAATGTTGGTAATGCCAATCACCTTCCCAATGAACTTGATTTCATGCATTTTGGTAAACGTTTGAGTAAGATAACATTGTTTCTCTAAAAACTATTAGAAACCCTCATTAGGTTAAGCATAGGTCTTTTAAATGGTGGTTCTCTTCTTTTAGCCAATAAAAATATCTATAATTTTGTGAAAACTCTCTATTGAGTATGTGATTTCATGTTGAAAAGATGGAAATTATCAATAACAAGTATTCTATGGTGAATGATTACATTTTCTATTTGAAAACTCTATACAGTCCAGAAAAGATAGAGTTAGGGGTGTAATAATGCTAGGGGTTGCATAAATATTCTTGGGGATGTGTTGATATTTGATGTGAAGGGCCTTAAAAGCATGATCTCTCATATATTTTGAAGGTTTGGATTAAATTCTAAAATTTGAGGTGTGAAGAAATGAAATCTCTAGACTAAAACTTGTATGTCAAACTGTAACAGGGCACTTGATGAGAACATGATCTAAGGTTTGTGGAAATAAACATGGACAAGGATTTTTTATGAATTAATAAGCTTTATCAAGTTAATCAACACCTTTTTGAAGCTTTTTTTCATTCACTTTGTGTTTGGAGGTGGTATATCTAATAAGCCCTACCCTATAAAGACCTAATTAGGCCTAATTTTGCAACGTTCAGTCCTAGTTTGATCAAATTTCTCCAGACAACATATGTAAAAGTTTTGATATGTGTTTATGGAATGGAAAGGGGTATCCTAAGTGAAAGTTACAGTTGGAAATAAAGGTTTGTATTTGAAATTATCTCTGACAGTATAAAGATAAAATGCTACAAGGGTAAGGACATAAATAGTGAATTAGTGAAATATGGAAGGGAAGAATGAAATAATGATTTGTTTGGTTGAATCTAAGGTATTTGATGGATGATAAAGATAATGGTGTCCCTGTGTGAGTCAAGTCAGTGGAGAATCTCATTTTCTTTTTAAATAATTAGCTATTGGAGAGTGCTATAATAAAGGTCCTTGAACTTTTGTAACAATGAATTTTGGATTGTGATTATTGGTCATTCTTATATGAATAAAAGTGGTTTTGAAGTATACAAAGAGACATATAGTTGAATAAGTGTGTCAAGGTTTTGTTTTCTCTCTTAGCCCTACATAAATAATGGTATCAGAGCTCAGAAAAGGTCTAGCTTGAGAAAGAAGTTGGTTTTGGTATGTGGTTTTGTAGTTGTGTGTGTGTGGTTGTAGGTTCAGAAGGTAACCTGGTGGCTTCCATTGAGAAGGCAGAGAGAAAATTGTGAAAAGTGAGTTAGTTGAAGCAAGGAGCAACTTTCTTGGTGACCATCTTGAAGATGGAGATTCTGAGAAGGCATGTGTAGGCAGAAGAAGAGAGGAAGAAGAGGAAAAGACAAGAAAAGATGGATAAGGAGATAGATGATTTGAAGCAAGAGTTGAGAAGATTTGAGAAATATTTCCAAGAGTCTATGCAGAAGATGGAGTAGATGATAAAGGAGATGAAAAGTTGGCACTTGAAGGTAAATAGGAAGGTTTCATGGCCTATAAAGAAGATAGTCAAGAGAAGGAAGAGAATGAAGGTAAAAGAGAAGGAAATCATTGAGGATGTTGAAGAAAGATTCTCAGATGAAGAAGATGTTACAGAAGTTTCCAAGCATGAAGATATGACAAAGGACCCGATTCTTGAAGTTGAAGACATTGAAGGAATGATCATGGATGAGTTGGCCTTGGAGATCTACAAGGAATTGAAGGATGATGGAGGTATGATGATAGAAAATTTGTTTCATTTCTTTGTTATACTAATCTCTTGGATGAGGATCAAGTTGCAGGTTTAAGGACAAAAGAAGAAGCATGAAATTGAAAATTATCAAAGCATAATGATTCTAATTTCAGAGGGAGAGCAAGGTATGCAGCTGATTTTCATGGACAAGTTTAAACCTAAGGTGAAGATGAAGAAGATTGAGAGTAGTTTCAAGATGAATTTGAGGCAGGGCATATAGAGAATGGAAGACATGTTGACAACAATCCAATTGGACTTGGATTCTTTTCTTGGCCAAGAGTTTGGTGTAGGAGCACCTTGGAAAAATTAGGCCTCTATGAAGCAATGCTTTCCAATTTGATTCAATGTTATTAATCCCACTTTGTAAATCATGTTATTAAACTCATATTTCATATATTTGAGGTCATTAAGTCCAAAAAGTGGAAAATTTGTTAATTTACCATTTGTTATGTAAAAGTTGCATAGAAGGGTCATAAGTGGTTCTAGGCATTGGGAAGCAGTTAGAAGTTTGAAAGATAGTTGGAGTGCCTTTAAAAATGATTTTGTATCATTGATAACTTTGAGGGTGGTTGTAGGATTGATTTGGAATGAATAAAACACTATTTTTAGGCTTTATCTACAAAAAATTGGTGTTTCCAGGTCTTGTACATAATTGTACGTGTTGGAACTAATCCAAAATTATTGGTAAATGTTGGTAATGTCAATCACCTTCCCAATGAACTTGATTTCATGCATTTTGGTAAACATTTGAGTAAGATATCATTGTTTCTCTAAAAACTGTTAGAAACCTTCATTAGGTTAAGCAAAGGTCTTTTAAATGGTGGTTCTCCTCTTTTAGCCAATAAAAATCTCTGTAATTTTGTGAAAACTCTCTATTGAGTATGTGCTTTCATGTTGAAAAGATGGAAATTATCAATAACAAGTATTCTATGGTGAATGATTACATTTTCTATTTGAAAACTCTGTACAATCCAAAAAAGACAAAGTTAGGGATGTAATAATGCTAGGGGTTGCATAAATATTCTTGGGGATGTGTTGATATTTGATGTGAAGGGAATTAAAAGTACGATCTCTCATATTTTTGAAGGTTTGGATTAAATTCAAGATTAAGATTTGAGGTGTGAAGAAATGAAATATCTAGACTAAAACTTGTATGTGAGACTATAATAGGGCAGTTGATGAGGACATGATCTAGGGTTTGTGGAAATAAACATGGACATGGACTTTTTATGAATTAATAAGCTTTATCAAGTTAATCAACACCTTTTTGAAGCTTTGGTTCATTCACTTTGTGTTTGGAGGTGGTATATCTAATAATCCCTACCCTGGTGAAAGTTACAGTTGGAAATAAAGGTTTGTATTTGAAATTATCTCTGACAGTATGAAGACAAAATGCTACAAGGGTAAGGATAGTCATAGTGAAATATGGAAGGGAAGAATGAAATAATGATTTGTTTGGTTGAATCTAAGGTATTTGATGGATGATAAAGATAATGGTGTCCCTGTGTGAGTCAGGTCAATGGAGAATCTCATTTTTTTTGAATAATCAACTATTGGAGAGTGCTCTAATAAAGGTCCTTGAACTTTTGTAACAATGAATTGTGGATTGTGATTATTGGTCATTCTTATATGAATAAAAGTGGTTTTGAAGGATAAAAAGAGACATATAGTTGAATAAGTGTGTCAAGATTTTTTTTCTCTCTTGGCTCTGCATTATGACCTGACCTTGTCCAAGGGCGGACCTGCTCTCCATAGAACCCAAAAATAACAGATTTTTAGTTTTTTCCACAGAGGGGCGGACCTAGCCTTCAAGGGTGGACCTTCCCAACTAGGGGTAGACTTTCCCAACTAGGGGGGACCTACCTAAAACCAAGGGTGGAATTTCCCAAAACCAGGGGATGACCCGCCCAAAAACAACTTTTTCTAGAAGGTAAAAACTAAAATTTAAGCACTATTTTCAGCTATTTTGAGCATTTTTGACCCCCTAACATTTTCTATTTGTGTTTGTGCAAGGATCTGACTAGCGTTTGGTGAAAAAAAAATAGAAAACAAAATACTAACAAGTTTCTTCCAGGCTCATCCATTTTTAAAGCATTTATTAGTTGCTTGTTATAATTTTTTATTAGTTTAGGCACATAGCTTAACTAGGGGGTGTCAAATATACTTTGTTTTTCGTGCTTGTGGTAGGCTATTGATGTATCCAATCTCATTGCGCCATTTGGAAATCTTGGGTGACGAGATATTGTAGCCTACCAAGTCCTTTTGAGTCACTCGTTTTTATTTTTCTTAGGGGACCTTCTTGAAGATTTCATCACCCCAAGGGATGATGCCAACCACATGTACTGGTGGGGTATATAAAGGGGGGAGAGCTAAAGCTATACCCCAATCCAGCCATGTCATAATTAGTGAAGCGTTGGGATGATGTGAAGTGTTGGTCTAAGCCTTTAGTATCTCGCTAAGGTTCCCGACTCATGCTTGTGATGGGCCGGTGTTCACAGTTTGGGTCTCACGTATCGGGTGTATATTGAGGACTCCCTAGCTACCTTGTTTATCCTAGATAGAGAACTTTTTTGGCCATACCCATTCTAATAATCTTAGGATCGTGATGCTTGAACTATTTTCTTTGTGCAAAACCAGTGATTTTCTGTTCAATCAAGTCAGCCTTATCCTCTAATTGTTGTTTGATGTGTTTGGATCCTTTTTGATAGTCATTTTTGCGAAAATAAAGTTTAGACTTGTCCAGAGGGGTGGAATTTCCCTTGTAGAGGGGTGGACCTACCCTACCAGGGGCAAACCTACCCTTTGTCTCAGTCCCTTTTCAACTTGTTTTTGTTAGATTTGCCAAACTTTTTGTCAAACAAGTGTACCTGCCCATCCAAGGGCGGACCTACCCATCCAAGGGTGGACCTGCCCATCCAGGGGTGAACCTTTCCACCCAGGGGTGGACCTATCCACCCAGGGGCAGACCCACCCAAAAACAACATTTTCCACCCTCTGTTCAGTCATTTTGAGCACCTATTTTCCCGTCATCAGATTTTTTTTGTAAGTCATCATTTCATCAACCAAACCACATGAGTTCTACTTAGAAAATCATTAGATTCCATGTCTATCATCAAATCATCCATTCCAATCATCTAGACTTCATTTTGGGGGTTTTGATTTTTATGCCAAAACTTTTGGAGGCCATAACTTTTGACTTGGGTGTCTGATTGGGCTAAAATTTTATGGGTGGTTGTGTTATGAGATGGCATGTGGATTTCCAATGGACCTTGAGGCAGTTGGACCTTGTTTCGACACATTTTCGGGGCTTCAAACTTTCATCTTGACCCTCAAAATCATAATTTAGTGTTTTTTTATAGTTTTTGAAAAATTGTTTTCATTAATAACTCAAAATACATGTCTCATATTTGGGATATTAGTTGGAAATTAATCCTATCTTAGTTTTGGGTATTTTTTGGGAAAAAATTAGACTCTTAAAGGTATGTTTGTGAAGTTTCCTAAAATGGAAAAATTTGACAATTTTTGAAAATTGCCAAATCTGATTGTCAGTGTCTTACACCCTCTAGTTAAAACCCCTAAACTTGGTGTAGAATAATCCCATCACATCCTCCAATAATCCTAATCTAATATTTAATCCAATCCCAATCTGAGCTTTAACCAAAATCCTAATCTGCACTTGCCCTACCTTGGGTGAACCTGCCCCTCAAACAATTGATTTCACCATTCGTTCGGTCATTTCAGGCACCCTTCTTTGCATCTTGATCATTCTTCACCTTGTTACAGGTATCCTTTCATCCATTCCAAGAGTCATTCTCCCAATCTGAGTGATTGTTCATCCATTCTGAGCTTTCATCTGCTCGTTCTAAGAGTCATTCATTCATTCTTGGCAGTCGTTTACTCATTCTGAGTAGTCGTTCATCCCTCTCAATCATTCATTTAATCATTCTGAGTAATCATTCATTCATTTTGAACCTTCATCTTCTCATTCTAAGAATCATTCATTCGTTGTGAGTAGTTGTTTACTTGTTTTGAGTAGTCATTCATCCCTCTCAATCAATCGTTTCCTCTTTCCAACCAATCGTTCATCTATTCCAAACCTGCTTCTCTCATTTTGAGTAGTGGTTCACCCATTTCAATCAATTGTTTACTTGTTTCAAGTAATCTTTCATCCATTTCGAGCTTTCGTCTCCTTGTTCCAAGGGTCGTTCATCCAACTCAATCAATCGTTTACTTATTTTTAGTATTCATTCATCCATTTATATCATCCACTCGCCCAATTAGATCATCATTTTCCCCATTCAAATCCCTTGAGCTTCATTTCAAATTATTATCCGAATTGACCTAGGTTTCTGAATTGATCATCATCCTCAACATCTACTTAGGATTTTCATCCATCTTGAGTTAATCATCATCGTTGGCCCAATTAATCCATTTTCAATCTCAAAGTGAATTCAGTGCCACAATCATCTATTTATCCTTTAATCCAATCAATCAGTATCCTAAGTCACCTAGGGTAATCTTTGAATGGGGTTTTCCAATCCCTTTCGTCATCCTATATAATCCAACATTCGATCTTATCAATCATCGATCGATCTTATCCAATCGAATCCAATCACATCCTTATCCAATCTCCTTCGACCTAATCAATCTACTTCCATCTCAAAGTAGATTCGGTGTTGAGATCATCCTTTGGTAATAAAATCCAATCATCAGAATCAATCCCATTACATCATCTAATCATCCTAATTTGAGCTTTAATTCATTCCCGATTTGAGTTTTAGTTCATTTCCATTCAAAATATATTTATCCTTTCATCATCATGAATCCTTATCCTCCATCAATAGTAATCAAGGGAAAACTTAATTACGTTGATGACGATAATGATAGTCTTGTCGATCAAGAGGTATATGACATCAATCCCCTTGATGTTATCATAGCGAGTAATATTTTCCCATCCACTTTCCAAAATCCAATCCCCTCTTCGAGCTATCCCATTACGCTTTCATCCACGCCTAATAATGCTCCTTATGCTACCTTTGACAAGGGATATCCATTATCTTCCTTGCTCACATCTCCATCATATCCTCCCTCTACATCATCTTCTTATCTAACATCCATGACTTCTTAACCCAATCTAGTATTCCAACACCCCTATTATAATCCTCCATCCACATCCTCCTACATCAATCTTTCATCCACATATGCCCGCTATCCTCCATACCAATCTACCTATCCCAATCCTCCTAATCAATCTGCCCATCCTAATCCTACATCCGTACCTTTATATCTTAATCCTACACCCCCATCAACCTATCCTAACCCAACATCCACATCCTCTTGACCTAATACACCACCCCATCCTCTTGTCCTAATGTACCACCCACGTCCTTTTTTCCTAATCCACTGTCCATATCCTCTTCTCCTAATTCATCATTCCAATATCCCTATCTTAACTCTCCTAATCCTCTATCTACTCCTAGTATTCCATCCAATCTCGTTCCTCAATCTAATCCTAATATATCACTCCATAGTCCTAATCCCCCACCAATCCATAATCCTGCATCTCTTACCTCTTCATCTAAGCCTAGAATATGCAAGTTTCTCACTCTAGAAGTTCTCCAAGGACTTATGCCAAAGAAGACATCACCAACTCCACCAATTGAAATCATGGAACCATTACATCCCAATCCATTATCCATGGTCACTAATGATGAGACCCCTCTCCAACCCACACCTATCATTAATGCTACCACCCCTATCACCACTCAAACCGTCAAAACCATCACATCCTCTGAACCCACTAAGTCCCCATCTCCTACTCCAATATCAGTTGAGCCCATCAAAAATAACCAAATCAAATCCACTCCTACAACTAGATCCTCCCAACCCATCACAGATCCAAAAATCCAATCCACTCCTCCCACTCTTAGTATCACTGAAATCCCCTCTCATAAACTTCATGAATCCCCCATCCTTCCACCTTACCTACTTGAAGAGCCCATCCAACATGCCTCCATTATCATGCCTCCTACACATGATGAGTCATGCCAAGAGCTTGGTCCAAAGCATATCATATCCCCTCTTCTACATCAAGATCTAGTCGTCCCAGCTATTCCACCTCAAGATCATAATCCCTCATCCACTATAGTCTGTAATGTCCTTGTCACTCAAGATTCCACTGCTCCATCTCATGAGCCCTTATCACCCACTACCACAAATCAAAATCCTATCATGTCACCTAATCCATCTCCTGATCCTTTACCACTCCCTTGTCTCGATCAAGATGCTACTATCCCCTCATCTTCATCTAATGATCCTCCACCATCACCTAACCATACCACCCCCACACCACTTTTATATCCCCTTGGTACTCTCACATTCTTCCATGGTTGTCTCCTTACAGAAGAAAAACAAAGCATATATACCACCCATCATCCTCTTCCTAATAATGGACTTGCATCATTCTTCCAAAATAACAAAAATCTTGTCATGGATCGAATGCTTAAGAATATGAACTATCAAGGAAAATGCTTAGGCCTTCATGAGAAAGGTATTTTAGAGCCCATCCAAGTCCAAGAGCATGAATACACATGTGGTCTTGGTTATATCTCTCAAGAATCACAATCTAAAAATGTTGGTACAACCTCTATACGTCCTCAACAAGCCTCTTCTTCCAAAAGAAATATAGGCTCTTCCCATCCCTCCACCAGATCATTCGCTACCATCCCCCCTCCTCCATCATATCACCTCAAAATAACCGTCCATATTCCTCCTTCATTTGTTCCATCCATTTTGGGTCCTTACATCCCTCCATCCACCATCTCCCATCCTTCATCTACTCCATCCATCTTGAGTCCTTATGTCCCTTCACCCAATACATCTATTTTGGGCCCTTATATCCTGAAATCACCTTCTCCATCTCATCCTAATCATCGTTTCATCCATTCATCACCTATCCATGTCATCCATCATAAACATCCCACTCGCATGTCCCCTAATCAGGATCAACAAAGGCACGTACCTACACATCCTCCATCGCTCCACATCATCCATCTCCTTGCACCCATCCCATTGCTATTAAAAGAACTTTGGATGCTAAAGTGAAAATGCATAAATCTAAACATCCACATGAATCTAAAGCTCCCCATGTCCCCTCTAAAATACATGGTGAAGAAAAGAAAAATCAATTCCAAAATCAAAATCAAATCCAAAATCCAAATCCAATCTACAAATCGTAAAGGCCCACCAAAGCAAAAATCAAAACCATGTGGATCCCAAAGGAAAAAGATGCCATGCCTTCAAATGAAAAATCTATAGCCACATCCAAAGTTTCTAATCCAAAGGCTAATCATACATCCCCTCCATCTCCTAAATCTATTTTGGGTCCTTATGTCCCAAAATTCACTATCCCATCTCCTCCATTATCCCCGCATTCTCCATCCATTAATCCTCCTATCCTTTCACATTCACAACCACATGTGCCAATGTTGGTCCTAAAATCACCACACCATCACACACCTACCCCATCATTCTATCCATACCCTTTCCAACATCCATCCATTGTCCCACATATCTCCCCCATCAAATTCCTCTAATTAATCCTCTTGCATAATCCATTTATCCTAATAAGGTTGTACCAACATCCACCAGTCACTTCTAACATGGGTTGTTAACACCTTGTATGGAACTTGATGCTTGAGTCCTTCATCCATCTCCTTATTGCATGTATTCTAAATTTTCTTATCCACATCCCTCTATCCTTATCCATCTCCATCTACATACTATCACAAAAGTCAAAAAAGTCCAAAAAAATCCAAAAAGTCCAAAAAATCCAAAAAGTCAAAAAATTCAAAAAAATCCAAAAAGTCAAAAAAGTCCAAAAAAAAAGTAAAGAGAAATAATTCGTCTAATGGTGAAAACTTGGCAATGCCTTGGATAAGTACCATAATGAAAACATGGAAAATAGGCATCATGCGTAAATGCCCATCTATCTTTTCCACACTTGGGGGTAGCTTCCTGATATGCATATCCCCTCCATCCACTATGCTTCTTGCTATGCACACATCTTCCTATTATACATCCCCTTCATCCTTGTCCTCCATCCCACCTATCTTTTGCATCCTACCATCATATCCCATTTATCCCAATCCCTCCATCCTCCTCTTGATTTTGGTATAGATAGGGGAAAACATATATACCTGCTTTGAACACCTCTTGGCATACATTCCCCTCATCCATACACTATCATATTCCTTATCCTATATATCTATCTTTTTCCTCCATGCATCCTATCCACATCCATCTACCTTCCTTGTCCACCCATCATGCTACCATTAATCTCCCTTTTTCCTCTATGCATCCTATCCATATCCTTCTCACCCCTTTATTTGACTATCCTTCTATCTTTCATCCTTCATGCCTCATCACAAATGACATATATAGAGTGGGGGAATCTTCTTCCTTTGTGCAATAAGTCCTTGGAGACTTCCTATTCATCTAAATGATCCCTTTCATCTCCCCATCCTACTCTTCCTATCCACCCATCTTTCTCTTCTTATCCATTCATCCATATCCTCATCCCATCTTGTAATCCTTTGTAATTAGTATCTAGTTATAGGCTTCTCCCCTACGCAATCCAATGCCATCTATCTCATCGTCATCAATCTTGCTTATTTTGTGCATCCTCCCAATTCATTTTGATGATTTGGATAGCTATCCCATCCTTGAGCTTCGTTTGATCACCATTATCCTATCCAATCCACCAGGTCTATTTGGTCTCATCATATTGGTCCCATCATTTTATCCCCTTATCAGGGTTATCTCATCATCCTTTATCCATGGTCAGTCATTAGCTTTGTGTTGAACTACGTTGTCCCTATGCTTTCATGTAGGCAAGGTCGATCATTTGATCCGCCCCTAGGGATCCTTTTTCCCATCCTTTGTTTATCACCCATTGAGGTCTCCATCGTCCTCTTCCTGCTTTTATCCATGGTCAATCATTAGTCTTTTATTGAATTATGAGGGCTCTGCGCTTTCACGTAGGCAAGGCTAATCTTTGATCGGCCCCTGAGCCCCTAGGTCTTTAGGGTGTGTCAGTCTCATGTCTTGTCTTCCTTGTGTCCTGTCATCAAGCTATGCCCTTATCTTGCTAGTTCTTCACAAACAAGATCTAGTAGTATCATCAGATCCAATCGATTTTGAGTATCCCGCATCATATCGATCCTTTAGTTTAGTATCCATCATTGGTCTCAACATGATGCATCCTCTCTAATAGACCTCATCAACCCCATCCATCCCCTTGATCCTATGACAAAGGAAATTTGAAATTGATTGTGATCTTTTGATGATTTGGGATTTTGTTTATTGTTTGAGCCCCCTATCATCACTTGTCAAGGCTGCCATGATCTATCAAATTATGGTGTGTTTTGGCTAGTAAACATAGGGGCATATCTTGATCTTTTGTTTGTTTTTGTCTTTCTAGTTGTTCTGCGTTGTACCCACTAAGATCCATGCAGTCTTGTGTTACACTGGGGAATCCTCTTATGCTTATGGTTATCCCAATGCTTAGCCTGACCAAGGTCTTCGTGACTTTGGGGTGTTGGGATAGCCTTCTTGTTTGTTCTATTTGTCTTATGCATTAAACACAAATCGACCTGGGTTCTCCATACCCTAGCATCTTGTGTCTTATGCTATAGCAAAATCAGTACTCCAAAGATGGAAAATTGCATTAGGATTGCATTTCATTTTCCATTCCATCATCTTGCATGTATCCCCCATCCTCTCATCTATCACAATCCCCTCCCATCCATTCATCCTTCATCACTCTCCCTCCCATACCCATCCAATCTCTTATCAACATCTCTTTAATCTTCTTAAAATAATATAGATTGGTTATTCTAAGAATCTTGTCCCCCATCATTTTAATTCCTTTCATCCATCTCCCATCTCAATCCAATCCTCATCCATTCCAGCTAGCAAAAACCATTTAATCACATCCTTGGTCTTGCCCCCAGCCTTGTTACAAGATTTGATCCAATAATCCTCGTCATCATCCTCATCATCGGGATGTATCCTTCCCTATCCTTTGGTGTTGTTTTGGGATGTATCCTTCCCTCCTCAAACAACCCTTTTTATCAGGATGTCTCATTCCCTACCCTCGTGTTGTTTTGGGATGTATCCTTCCCTCATCAACAAAACTTTCATCATCATCATCAGGATGTATCCTTCCCTATCCTTTTGTGTTGTCTTGAAATACCTCAATGACAACACTCCATCCATCATCAACCCATTTTGGCTTGTAGCTTGACTGGTGCAACATCACCTTTGTCCTTAAAATCCATTTGTGCTTCATCCCTCCTCTCTCGCTTCTCATCTCCCCTTGCACCATATCATTCATTTTGAGAGAACACTCATGTTCTCTTGAATTTGCATGTCCGCTCGAGGGAGAATCCTCAATCCCTAATCTTCATCATTTTTTTTCCCTTCCTAGTCACTCCTCTGAATGACTGGGGCATCTTTTCCAATCTAACCATATTCTTCTAGGTTCTACATTTTAACATTCTTTGAAATGATGCTACTTCGTAACACCATCTCAAAGAGGGGAAAAATGTAGAAACCTAAATTTGGACACTTGATTTATCCAAATTTATCCCTCTTTGTCTAAACATCCTCTTATTTTCTTTAATTAGGTAATATTTCTATTACCTAATTAATATCCTTTAATTCTTCTAAATACCTAAGGTATTTAGTTAATAATTAAATACCTTACCTCTTTAGCCCCCCTTTTACTCTCCTTTTCATCAAATGAATTAAATAAATGTGACATTTATTTAATTCCTCACATGTCACATACTTTTATTAATCTTAATCAATCCTCTAATCTCATCATTAAGGATGTGCACATGCTTAATCCTTGATTAGCATGTGTCACATTCTCCAAATTTTGCAAGTTGGCCTCTAATCTTCCTTAACCACTAATTATCTTCTAATCACTAATTAGCTAATCCAATGAGCATCTTGGTCAACTCTCCCCATCCCCCAAGGAATTTTTAATTCCTTTTTATTCATCTAAGGCTCTTATCTTCCCCATACAAATTCTAGAACCTTTGACTTGTCACATCACATGTGCTAAAGTGTTCTAGAATCCTTGAATTGTCACATCAAGTTACATGTGGGTAAGTACTTACTTTTTTAAGCACCTTATTTTATCCAAGGTACTTCTCACCTCTCTTTTTAGGAACTTTGTCTTGTACACAAGATCTCCCAATCATTGTGAATTTTAAATTCATTTTTATTCCTCCAAGGAATTTTCTCTTCCTCATGTGATCATTGAGTGGTTACATCAAGGTACTTGCAAGTACCTCCATCACATGTCCTTCTTCCACCTCACCTACACCTCATCACATCCTTAGCCACTTCATATTCCACATGTCAAGATGTGAGGGCTTTTGAGTTATCAACTCACCATGGCCCTTCATCTTGGCCTTGTTGGCTTAATCTCAACCATTGAATACTCTAGAGAATTCAAATTCATCTATAAATACCCCCTCTTTTCTCTCATTTAGGGAGTTCATGCCTTTTGATACCAAACCTCTTGCCATTTTTCCATTTGAAGCCATACTTAGCCAAATTTGCATATTTTTCTTTCTCCATAGCATTTGAATCCACTAGTCATCCATTTTACATCCCATTTTGCATCTTTTTCCATCAAGAGGAGCATGGACAATATCAAAGATCGAAGGGACAACCAAGGAACAACTTAACAAGGTATAACCGTTTCATCTTCTTTGTTTAAGTTCAACGTTTTTCCCAATCTTGAGGTGTTAGGTGTTCTTCATTGTTTCTTGCATTCTTTTTGTTGCTGCACATTTTTGAACAAAGATTTTCACATGATCACACATGTAATCTTGGTGTAAATGAGGGATGCAATCATATATTTGTATAAATCACCACACTCAATGGGTTCCTGGCCTAATGACTCTAATTTTGAATGTTGAATCATGTTAAATATTAGATTTTTCATCCTAATATTGGAATACATGAAACATCTAAAAGATTATTTATTATAAATTTATTTTCTTGCAAATCAAACATTGAAATTGGACAATATGAAGTGAATAGGAGGTAGTTGCATTGTGAAGATTTACAAACCAATAAAGAACCGACATTTCAATCATCAAAGGTTTTGAATTCTTTTGTGATCCTTTAATTCAACAATACAATGCAAAAAATAACAAATAATAGATTGGTGTTGAACATAGAAGATAATTCTAGTTTCAATCCTTGCTCACCTATGTTCCTAGCAAACTAGTTCAAAAATGTATCCCTCTCCTCCAAGAACATGCTACATGTTCCTTTTGACTTGTCAAATTAGTGAAAATATGACTTTTCTTATAAGACTTATTAAGAAGGTACTAATTCATCTCAATTGTATAAGGTTTATTGTTGTAATTTTATATTTTTCCTAAAATACAAAAGCAAAATTGTGTTTGTAACAACCCAACCACAAACATTAAATGTTGTTAGATTCAAGCCTTTGGTGATGGATTAATCCTCACCCTTTATTGTAAACTCAATGTACTTGCCTCTGTATATAAATGCAATCACTTTTTCTTGTAAAGGATAAGCAAGGACTAAAAAGAAAAAGAATTGTTAAAACAATGCCAATTTTTCTAAATCAATACAAATAGAAGTTCATTTGTTGCTACTGCATGATTTTCTTTTATTGGTTGGATGTGGTTTTCATGGTTCATTTTACCCTTCCGATTATTTAAGTTTCATTTAATTATTCATATATTTGATGGCTCTTGTATGTTCATACCATTACTAGTTTATTGATTGTAAGTTGTTGTGCATGGTTAATTTGAACACAACTCAAATTTAGTTCGATTATGGAAGCTAATGAAATTGTGCCAGAACTTGTGGAATGAGCTTTCATAGTTTGAAAATCCTTTAGTTCCCTTTCAATATTGCAATGTTTCTTACAACATGGTGACCTCTCTAATAAAGAAAAAATTAGCTTACTATGGGATCTGTCTATCTAGAATAGTTTATTATTCTTGTAGTTGTCTACAGGATTGCTCTATCCCTTCCCTTTCCTTCTCTTCTTTTGCATTATCTTTATCAGTTTTGGTTAGGATAGGACATTGAGACTTGCAAATTGTTTTCATAAGGTTCACATTTCACAAATGCATGTCAATATATTGTTGGTAACAGGCTGAAATGACACATTTTACAACAATATATGTTTGATCAGTACACATATGGACCATTGAATTAAAAGTTTATTAGTTTATGTTTATTTAAACCCTATGCATGGAAGCTTGTCAAAAATTTCATAAGGTCCCTTTGTTGAAAGAAAAAAATACATCATCACTGAGTCATTTCGCATAGCTACGACAATCGAGAGAAACCTTGTGGTAGTATTTTTCTTGTTTACTAGGATAAGATTCCTTTCAAGAGAGGTAGAATACTCAGTATTTTATCTAATTTGTTGTGAGTAAAAAAATCATCAATAGATTGGCGCTAGAAGGAGGGCATGGATGGAAATTCTTGTACAATTATTTAATTTCATTGGTGTTTTGTACATTCTAGAATGATAAGATATTAAGGAGATTCAACTCCAATAGATCTACATGTGGTTCATAGTCTAAGGATTCCTCCTTTCTTCAGGGGATTATCTTGGCATTCATATCATAAGGAGAATTTTCAATTATACATATCAAATTTTTTAGAAAGAATTGGATATGAAGATAAAAGCAAAGTATCCTCCACTAACACTATTTGATTTTGGTTCACCTCAATTTTGTAGTGCACATCTTGGAGAGCCACATGGTAAGATCAAATGTTCAACATTTCTCATAAGGTTGGATTTGCATATAAAAGGACTACTTCCAATATTGGAGGTATACAAACCTGAAGTAAAATCTATGCATATAAGTAAAGCTCAAATATAGGATCAAAGAAGGGCAACAAAAGGAAGTGAGACAAAAATGAATACATTTTTACAATAATGGATTAGCTGAACCAACTCAAGGAGATAAGATTGCATGTGTTGCAAATCCACCATTCTCCATCAATCATGGTTAGCAAGGTAATCTATACATGGATGAAGTTACTCAAGACATTTTTCAAAATACATATGAAGATGAGAGCGATGTTGATAGAGAATGCATGTATGATTCACTAGATGATTGGTTAAGATCTAATTCTCAATCATTGAACCTTGATAAGTTAAATAAAGTATATGTTATTCTTGATTGGATAAGATCTAATTATCAGTCCTTGAATAACAAAAAGAAAAGTATGAATGATCACATTTTGACTAGTTAGGATGATGACAACATGGATGATGAATTAGGCAAGCTGAATAGTCAGATTGAGAATGCAGATCAACAAGAATACTCTTTCCACATGTTGAGTTTTAGGTTTCTTTTTGCTAACACAAAAGTGGATTTTTTTTTGTTTCAATCTACTATTGATTCTAATCTTAAAATTATGGGTCAACAACAACTAGATCAGCCTAATTTGATGGAAAAATAAGAAAATATCAACCCAACAAGTAATGAAAAATCATGGATAGTGAAGAAGGAAGTTATTCCAATTGATATGAAAGAGTTATAATCTAATTTTCTGAAGGTAAATTATCAAACTTTTGATCATACCATTCCAATACATCACCATGATTAGTCATATCAGGCTTGTATGATTGTTTTAAAGGATTCTCAAGATTATCTAAATAGTGAAAATCATGGTGATACAATGTTATGAGGTGATATTGACAACATAGGTCTAGTAATACAAGTGGAAGAAGACCATATTGTTGTTTTATGTGATGATAAATTAGTCCAACATCAACCATGAACTCAAATAGAGAAGATATTGCTTGATCTACATGACGTTTCTTTAGAGCATTGATTGATTTTTGTGAAATGAGCATAGACATGTTACTCCATGGGAATTCACTACATATCATACTTTGCTTTGGTAAATTTATTTAGATTTCATCCCACTGATCCACATTTTGAAGTGAGTTGTCTAGAATTCTTATTTTCTTGGGAGATAGCTTTTTCATTTTAACATAAAGAGGTATTTAATGTGCAAGGGATGATCCATTACAAATTATGACCTCCTAAAGGTGAGAGAGAATTGAATATGATGTGACAAAGAGGTGATCTTATACTTCCAGTTGATGGTATTGCAAACTACATTGCATCTTCCATTTTCTCATTGAATATGATGCTTATCATTTTTATTATGGGGACTTGGGTAGGAAAACCTATATTTGGATTGATTATGGAAATTGTGAGTTGCCTTAGTTACTAATGTTACATGATTCATTCCCTAAATATGAGCCTAATTTGTTTGTTCTGTACATTTTAGAATATGAGAATGAATAATGCAAGAGTAAGACAACCAAATAACCCAAATGAGGAGAACCAAGTATGGAGCCATGGCCACAAATGCAAGAGGGGCCTCATAAATGAAAGGATCATAAACCTAACGCACAGAAGCTTGCATTTGAAATACAAAGAAACATGAATTTGTATCATTTTGCATTCAAATGAGCTCAAATTGAGCTTCTTCTCGTAGATATTTAAGAGGGAAATGCAAAACTCATGGTGAAGAACTTACCTAGTTTATTGTTCAGAAAGTGTGCTCCAAAAACCCGCGGGTATGGCTTCCAAAAAACTCAATCCAAGCTCTCTAATGGCAGCCAAAGGTGATGAAGAAGTATCAACAAGTGAGAACAATAAAATACATTAGAAAATACAATCGTGACCACAACTTAAAAGCCTGATAATGCATCAAAAATGAGGATCGATGCCCAAGGAGGACTTGCCTTATTTTCTCCTGTGAGATTTCTTAGGAAAATCACCCAGAAACAACGAAAAATGGTGGAGCATCGAGCTCAAAAGACAAAACCCTAATTCATTATGGCAGCAAAAATATTGATATGAAAAAAATCCCACACAATCAAATATAGTGTATATGTTTAATCATTGAATCTTTTAATATTCAAACAAATTTAGAAAACAAAATACATAAATTTTATAACACAAAATTACTATTATCTATTAAATTTATTAATTTGTATGTTCAATTAATAATTAAAAACTATTGATGTTATTCTATATAAAATAGAAATATGAAAAATGCTTTTAACAATTATTAATTTTAATTTTAAAATATATATAGAAAAATATTTATTTAAATAAAACTAAAATGAATATGAATTAAATATATAATTTAATTATTAAATTATGATTGTAGTTATTATAATTTAAAGAAATTGTGTAATTGTGATTGTGATATTACATTAGATTCCTTGCACCCTAAGATTTTTATTGATTAAAATAGATCTCACTCTTGCATTTCGTCCAAACCATTCATATTATTATTGTGAAAAATAAATTTTAAATAATGATTAATGTTCAACATATAAATTTTATTATTATTTATTTATTTTATAATATTTTATAAATTAAATATTATAATTTTTAATTAAAAAGAAGATAAAAATGTCATTTAATTCAAATGCTATTAATTCTCAAGTTTAAGATCATACTATTTGTTGGCCTCCTCTAATGGTTCAATAACTAAGCCCTTAAAGCTATAACTTAGAGATTAGATATCTACACCAAGTAGTTATCTTGCTCATCATGAAGGTTCATTTCATTATCAACGCAGGGATGTGAACTTGAAATGGGTCAGCATTTTCTGAGCACTAGGACTCAATTGTAGTCATTCTTATCCTATAACTAGAAATGAATAGTACCACAAGTGAAATACTTGGAAGGAATTAGCATAAGTATTGAGCATAAATAAACAACCAAACTGAACTGAAATGAATGATAGGAATAGAAATCTCAGCAAATAGATAGGAAATTACTCTGTCTGACTTGGCTACAGGAATAGACACAGAACGAAGTTCCAATGGATGCAGGAACAAACAATTGCTAAGACTATAACTAATTTCTGAACAAAAAAGTAACTATTGAACTGAATGGATGGAATTATCACCAAGTGTCCCTCCTTGAATGAGTCTCCCCAAAACTAACTTAGATGCAACAAATTAAAGTATTATTTTATTCATTGAAAACATTCTCACATCATAAAAACATGACTGTATTCCTTGAAACTGAAGATGAAAGTACAATATCATAACATTCAACCCCCTAAAGAGGAACATTTGATCATTATTTATAGAAGGAAAGCTTCTAACTAGCTCTAACTAACTAGGCAGTTGACTCCAACGGACTAGGAGGATGCCATTTATTGAAAGCATAAAAAGAAGGAGGTTATGCATGCAAAAGATTTAGTAAAACCAGTCTTGCCTCAACGAGGATCCAACATAATAACACCTCCTAAATCTACTCAACTAATATACATGGTCATTTAAAGTTAAGTTATCACTTCCACATGAGCTGGTGTTGATGTGTTTTTTATGCACTTCTCAACATAAGCAGTGCGTAGGTGCACTACCTCTCTTGAAAGACAATCTTCCACAATCAAATTGCAGAACACTATCCCAATGTCTCTAATGTTAGGTCTTGACAGTGCTTGGAATATCTCAGTTGTTTGATGTGATTTGCTTGAATCACAAGGCGGTCTTACATATGAGTTATAAAGCATGGGAAGTTCGGTTTGCAAATGCAGTTTCAAAGTGCTGGAAGTGAATGAATAGTGGTTGTCCACTCAAAACAACAAGATGAAACTCATCAAGTTCATTTGATTTAGCTTCATGGTGATGCTTGAGATACTACTCTAACCAAGGACTAAAAGAGATAGAAAAAGTAGAAGGGTTAAGAAAGTTGTTCTAATCCTAAGCTATGAATGAACCGTAACAATGGTGGCTGCTAAAGTAGACAGGCTTCCTAAACTGGGTTTTGCTTGGCCAAGAGAAACCTACAGCTACACAAAACCAGTGCAATCTTCTAAGGTCTTCTAATTTTCAAATTACACATACACATCATGAACATGCAATTGAACTAGGTTGCAACAATGACATAAAGAAGCCCAGGCTAACTTTGCACAGTAGCTTGTCATCAACAAGTGCTAAAGGTATGGGCTGGAAGCTCATCAAATACTATAACAACAACACCATCATGACAACCATTAAAGAAACTAATACTAAAACTAACATAGAAGGTAGAACCATGCATGCAAGATGAAAAAAATCAAAGAGAACATCCATAAAATCATGCAATGCTATCTTCTATTGCTGCAAATGTTTTTTACAACTCTCCAACCTGTACAAATGAGGGGCAAGCCCCTATTTATAGTTTTCCAAAGCCCAAATGAATGGCTAGGATTAATTCACAATGAGTGGCCCAGATTTGATTACATTAGGGTTTCACTTCCCCCTCATTATCCAGCAATTAAAAATACATTCCTTGTCTTTTCCCTATTTTTTCACTTAGTGCCCAGGTGCTGTAGCAGTTTTGTCATTTAGCTGATTGCCCTTTTACTGTAGCTAAAACTGCCTGAAAACTGTCTTCTTACTTGATGTGTTTGCAGTGTTCTTCCTTGGATCAAACGAGCCCGTCGACGATTGGCATCAATTGATTGGTCACCCTTGATTCGAGTGGACAACTCCCTTATGCTTTCTTCAAGACTACCCCCTTGCATTTTGTCACTGGATCCTTGACACAAGCCTTCTTCTAATGTTGACCTTGTTGGTGGGTGCTAGGGGAAGAGGCGAACATGGAATGAATGGCGACAGGAGTGATGTGCTTTTCCTTGTTCAACTTTCTCGTTGGGTCTCTTGACAGACCGGTAGTAAACTCCTTGAATCCTACATACATGAAGTGTCGTAAGTGCTTCCATACACAAATCAAGGCAAACATTAGTCAAATCTAGCAAAATCCTGGTTAGATCCATCCATGCATCATCAAAAGATCATAATATTCATATTTGGAGCTCATTTAGATCATAAACATTAATGCGGGCCCAAGGGGGCAGGCAACGAATGAGGGACATCAAACTGGAAGGGAAGTTTCCGGACCCACAAAACATGGAAAAATGAAGATTTTTAAATTATAGCGCATGGGAAAAGGGGAAGGAAGAGTGCCCAGAAAAACTTCCTTAAAATTGGACTTATTTGACAAAAACTAGAAGCTCAAAATGACCACGGAGGGATGGAGTCCTGGAAACAGCCATGGACGGGCCGAGCTCTGGAGGCCAAGTTGTCGGGGCTTCATGGATATTCAAAATGGTGATGGAGGCTGGGTTGCCAAGGCTCCACAAATGTTCAAAATGGCCACAGAGAGATGGAGTCTCAGAAATGGCCATGGAGGGGTTGGGCTCCGGAGGCCAGGTCGTCGGGGCTCCACGAATGTTCAAAATGGCCACGGAGAGATGGAGTCTCGGAAATGGCTATGGAGGGGTTGGTCTCCGGAGGCCAGGTCGTCGGGGCTCCATGAATGTTCAATATTGCAATGGAGAGACAGAGTCCTGGAAATGGCCACGAAGGGGCTGGGTCTCAGGGGCCGGGTCGCCGGGGCTCCACGGATGTTCAAAACGGCCACGAAGGGAAAGAATCCTAGAAATGGCCATGGAGGGGCTGGGCTCCAGAGGTAAGGGTGCTGAGGCTCTGCAAATGTTAAAAACAACCACGGAGAGACGAAGTCCCAGAAATGGCCACGGAGGGGCTGGGCTCTGGAGGTCGGGTCACCATGGCTCCATAGATGTTCAAAACGGCCACAAAGGGATGGAGTCCCAGAAACAACCACAGAGGGGCTGGGCTCCAAAGGTTGGGTCACCGGGGCTCCACGGATGTTCAAAATGCCCACGAAGGGGCCGGACTCTGGAGGCTGGGTCACCATGGCTCCATGGATGTTCAAAATAGCCAAAGAGGGACAAAGTTCTGAAACCACCAAAACTTAATGGAATGTTGACGAAACTTTGGCAGTTCACTTAGGCACCACAAACACATCCCAAATCCACCAAAAATTTATCCCCAAAAAAATGTGGAAATCAGACCGGCGGGGGTCCACAGATGTTTCCAAAACAACCAAAGAGGGAGGGGGTTCTAGAGGGAAAGTTCTGAAACCACTGAAACTTAATGGGATGTTGATGAAACCTTGGAAGTTCACTTAGGCACCACAAACACATCCCAAATCCACCAAAAAGTTGGCCCCAAAGTCAAAAATGTGGAAATCGGACTGACGAGGGTCCACGAACATTTCTAAAACAACCAAAGAGGGAGGGAGTTTTGGAGGGAAAGTTACAAAACCACCGAAACTTAACGGAACGTTGATGAAACCTCGGCAGTTCACTTAGGCACCACAAACATGTCCCAAATCCACCAAAATGTTGGCCCCAAAGTCAAAAATGTGGAAACCGGACTAGCGGGGGTCCACAGATGTTTCTAAAACAACTAAAGAGGGAGGGAGTTCCAGAGGGAAAGTTCTGAAACCACCGAAACTTAACAGAACATTGATGAAACCTTGGAAGTTCACTTAGGCACCATAAACACATCCCAAATCCACCAAAAAGTTGGTTCCAAAGTAAAAAATGTGGAAAAAAGCGAATCGAGCAATGAGGGACCAAGTTAGCAGGAACAAGACAAAAGGAAAAAAGGGATTGGGGACTTTGTTTCTCCCCAGACTTGAATACCCCAAGTAGGTGAATTTGGTAAGGGGAATTTGATTGTTTGAAGAAACATGACCAATTTGGGTTTGGAAAATGGTGCATGTAAAACAAGACAGGAGCAAAGCAGCTTGTCGCTAGTGAAAAAAATGGGGGTCCCTGCCTACGACGGGGTGTGTGTGCAAAACATGCACAACATTTGGAAGTTTCCAACCATTGACCTCTTCAATGTCCATCTATTTTTGACTCCTTCAACAACTGGGTAGATGTCATGAACTTCTTCCACCTTACAAGCTCCATTTATATCTACATCTTAATCTGAACCTGCATTATGACATTAGCGTGCACAAGACAATTGTATATCCATAATCACCTTAGAATAACATTCATTCAATCACATGTAAAATTAATATATATATATCACATAGTAGGTTAATATCAGCAAAAGTTATAGGGATAAGTTCATGTCCAAAGTTCATAAGTTTAGGGAAATAACATAGAAATAATTAGTAACCAGGTGCTAAAACCCCATAGTAACAATAAAAATATATGATAAATCCTAAAAAAAATGAGTCATTATTTAGACTCATCATCCCCCCCACCTAATGATCTACTGGTCCTCCAGTAGAGGGAATTGGATTCCTCTGCCTTACTAAAGCCCTGAAATCACCAATATTTTTCTACTTTTGATTAGTCCCTACAATTTCTGAAATTGGATCCCAATAGAACCCTTGCTTACCTTCCAGTCTGCCCCACCTTGGCCTCTCTACATCTACATCGTACCAATAGGTTCTATGGTCTGGTATTGGCCACAATAGAATAGGTGGATGAAATATTAACGAGATCCAATATTGTTGCTTTGTTCTCCCAAGATGTATATACTTGATGCTTTGTTTGCAAGCTACATAATAATTTTGCAGGGAATGTGGTTCAACATTTTTTAACTGATCTAACAAGTCATTCCATCTCTGTGATAAATATGCCAATGCTATCCTTCCTGTAGTGGCAACTACTTGTTCATATTCTATGTATGCTTTCTCCCTAGAAGGCATGATTCTCCTTTTTGTACTTTGGATTGTAAAGAAGTTTGTGCCATGTGTAGAAGATATCTGCAGGATTGCTTGATTCAGCTCTTATAGATAGGGGGTATGGAGCTCTTTTTCTCTATATATTTTTAATTTTTGCCCCTAGCTGATTTCATTTTGAATCCATGACATTAATACCCTTAAGTGAACATCCCCAATATATAGCAATGAATTCCACTCATGACCATTGGGAGCAACATAGTTGTGCAAATACAACTAACATAGTAAATTCTTAATTTTAGGAGGAGAGGATCAATAAGCTTAGAAAAATTCTTGTGGGGTTTCAATGGAATGGGTTAGAATAGAAATGACCCTTGACAACTTGAAAGTGAGATTATGCTCCCTTAAATACAATGCATATACCCCTGGGGGAGTCCTACATTCCACAATTTGTGGTACTAGACTCACCACATTGTTTACCTTATCTTTTAATGCAATAATCTCTACTTTCTTCTCCTCAATTTCTTCACTTTTCATATTGATCTCTTCATGTAGCTTGAGTTTTTCTCTATTCAATTCTTCTTCTCTCTCCTACATTTCTTTCCATAAATCCAGGGCTACTAATGCCCATTAAAAAGTAGGAGGTAGGTTCTTTCCTACAAGGATCTTCCCCTGCACTAGAACCTGTTGTTCAACTTGCTTTGCAACAACAACGAGTTCTACCAATCCTATATTTTCCTATTCCCTAAGAGATTCCACCTTCTTTTCAGGTTTCCCTCTAAGTCTATGGCTCCTTCTTGAAGGCACAACAGTAGTAGACTCGGTCAATTTTAATTTCCTTGGAGGGATTTTGTTTTTCCCAGCGGCTGCAAAATGCTTAGTTTCTTTAGTTTTCTGCTTCCTAGGGCTAAGATTTACCTTTTCTGGTTTTTTCTTCTTAGCCTTCGCTTTGCTAATTTCTTCTTTTCTCATTTTTTCTTCCTCTTTTCGAATAGCATCCCTAGTGTGAACTGTGGTTTTAAGGTAAACATCGAAAGTGGGGCCTAAAGATGAACTATCTTCTTCTGCATGCTCAAATTTAGAGGAAATAGTTTCTTTTGCAGGAAGGTTTGTGCTAGGAATTTCCCTAGAAGTTGAAGCTCAAGGAGTGAATTTAATAACCCCCTCATCCCCACTAACCCTATGAGTTAGGGCTTGACCTCTAGGACCCATATTTCCTAATCTAACTTTCTTAATGTTAAAAAATTCATCCCATGACATATTATACACATCTTGCTAAGAATTTTCTACCATCAATTTAATCAAACAATGATGGGAAACAAAGTTTTCCCTACCTTTCTATGTCTCAGCAACCATGATAGAAAGAAGATTGTACATGAATTTTGGCACATTCATCCTCCTACCATGCCTCATGTGATTCAAAATCTTGAAATGCACATAATGAAGGTAGGATTGGTGACCCTTGCAGGTAATGTATTTGACAATATAAACACCAACTTGCTTCCATGTTTTCGTACAAGATAGTCTTCTTGTTCCTTGTTTATCTATAACAAGTGGAGGATCACTAGGCTTGGTGAATTATGCTCTAGCTGATCTAACATCCCTAGAAGCAAGGTAGGGTTCTCCCTCAACAAACAAACCTGACACTTCAACAATCCTTTCTTTGGTGGCCATAGCCTTTAATCTAGCCAACCACAATTCCTGAATTTAGGCTCACAGAGTGCATCCTGTAGGATTACTTGGTGAACTATTGGTTCATTTCGGATTAACTGACCTCCAATTTCCTCCACTCACACACTGGAAAGCACCTTTGTAAAGACTTCTTTCCTATAATCCTTCAACCAAAAACCCAATTTTTTCTTCCGCTTCCTGTAATTCTCACCAATACTAACACCAATGTCATATGACCTCTGAATTCTACCTTCTTAGTGGCATTATGATTCTGACTAAGGTAGTAAAGAAGACATAAAGGAGGGGTATTATCCAAGAAAATGGTGGTGGCTTAATGTCATATCATGCATTCAAAACGTCACTTCAACTTATCATTTCAAACCTACTACCATGTTGGCACATGAAATATCACTAATGACATGTATGACACGTAGGTTCACACTTCCCCCCAACCTAAATAAAAGAAAGTGTGCACACAAGATGGAATGGAAGTATGATATAATAGGGCATACTAACAAGATTTTCTATGTGAAATATCAATATAAAAGTACAATAATCAAACAAATGCTTGTAAGGTAATTAATATACATTAAGCATTATGCATGTACCTAAAGAGATGGAATGTCTTTTCCAAATATTGTGGAAGGAAGTATCGGTCATTAGAGAATAACGATTGAGTTTATTAAATGAAGTGATGGTGGAGTGACGTGGAAGAGAGAGAAGGGTTGGAGATGAATGGGTGGGTATTTTTGGAAACAACACCAAAAATGTTGGCCTCCTCTAATGGTTCAATAAATAAGCCCTTAAAGCTATAACTTAGAGATTAGATATCTACACCAAGTAGTTATCTTGCTTATCATGAAGGTTCATTTCATTATCAACCCAAGGATGCAAACTTGAAATGGGTTAGCCCTGTCTATGCACTAGGTCTCAATTGTAGTCATTCTTATTCTATAACTTGAAAGGAAATAGTACTGTAAGTGAAATACTTGAAAGGAATTATCATAAGTAGTTAGCATAAATCAACAACCAAACCAAACTGAAATCAATGACAGGAACAAAAATCTCAAAAAATAGACAGGAAGTTACTCAGTCTACCTCCTTGTAGGAACAAACACAAAACAAAGTTCCAATGGCTACAAGAATAGACAATTGATAATACTGTAACTAATTGTTGAACAAAAAAAAAACTACTAAACTGAATGGATGGAATTCTCACCAAGTGGCCCCCCTTGAATGAGTCTCCCCAAAACTACCTCAGATGCATCAAATTAAAGTATCATTTTATTCATTGAAAACATTGTTACATCATAACAAAAACATGACTGTATTCCTTGAAAATAAAGATGAAAGTATAATATTGGAACATTCAACCCCTTGAGGAGGAACATCTAATCATTATTTATAGATGGAAAGCTTCCAAATAACTCTAACTAACTAGGTAGTCGACTCTAACAGTCTAGGAGGATGCCATTTATTGGAAGCATAAAAAGAGGAAGGAGGCTATGCATGCACATGATTTAGTCAAACCAGTCTTGCTTCAACAAGGATCTAGCATAACAACACCTCCTAAATCTTCTCAAATAATAGACATGATCATTTAAAGTGAAGTTATCTATTCCACACTAGTTGGAATTTTCCAACCATTGACCTCTTCAATGTCCATCTCTTTTTGACTCCTTCAACAACCTGGTAGCTATCATGAACTTCTTCCACCTTACAAGCTCCATTTATATCTACATCTTAATCTAAACTTGCATTATGACATTAGCGTGCACAAGAAAATTGTATATGCATAATCATCTTAATCTAAACTTGCATTATGACATTATCATGAACTTCTTCCACCTTACAAGCTCCATCTCTTTTTGACTCCTTCAAATACTAAAAAAAAGTCCACCATGCTCGGGTCACACAAGAGTTGCTATGTTATGTTTTTCTGACAGAAACAACAGCAATTTGTGTGTGTCCCTATTTTGAACCCCTTAATCTCAACCATTTTCAAAATAAATTAGTAGTTTAGAAAGTAGACTCGGAGCACTACGGTCCTTGTTTTTGTTCCATCAAAAAATTTTGAGTGTAGCTATCCTCAATTTCACGTCCAAGGTCAGTATTTCCTGATTTCAGAAAAAAAGTGGCCACTTAAGCCCCTTTTTTGGGAACCATCTTGGTGCACTTACCCTATTGAAACCCTATTTTGTTCAATCAAACAAAAAAAAATCATTTGGAAACCCTAAATTGAAATGAAACAAAAAAAATTCCATTTGAAAATCCTTATTGCTTTTTTAAATCATAAATTGAAATCAAACAAAAAAAATCATTTGTTCAAAACCCTAAATTAAAATCAAAGAAAAAAATTTGCGTTGAAAACCCTAATTGCTTCTTGATACCTTAAATTGAATTCAAACAAAAAAATTGCATATGAAAAACCTAAATTGAAATTGAAAAAAAAAAATTGCAGATTTGAAAATGTTGATTTCATGCTTGAATATTTGACAATGGAAAATATTCATTTGCATTGGTTTATGTTTTAAATTTCATTTGTATTGTATGGAGACAAGTATGTTTTAAATTAATTTGTATGGTTTATATTGTTTTCTAATGGCAAATTAAACAATAATTATATGTGGTACCTTAATATGGGCCTTATGCATCTATTATGATTCATACTATCTTTCATGATACTATACCATAATATGTTACAATTTAAACCATGATTGTTAAAAACTGAGTAGATAGTTAGATTTCCTCACTAGAAGAGTAGAGACCTCAACATAATTTTATGATCGTTCATATTCTTATATGGTAGTGATATATATTCTATTTTTATGGATCTTCAATGAGTAAACATATGTGTGAAGCTTAGGCTCAAACCCATGTTTTCAAGGTATCTAGCTAGAGCATTATTAAACTTGGTCCACGAGATAAATATCATTACTCAATAATTATATGGGAAAATACTCTTAAAATAACTCTACATTGACTCACCTCTTAAGGGTTTTGTTGACCTTGTTCCCAAGAATAATGTAGCTAGTTTAGGATCAATGAAGCATTTTTCCTTGCACTTGAATGCTTAACAATCCTCAAATTTACTATGGATGATTGTCTTTCAATCTATAGTGCCCCTCATACTATTCTCTAATAGACTGATAGTTGATCTATTTAGGATGAGGCATTGGGATACATTATTTGATGTTGGACTTATTGTTATGATGATACTTTGATGATATTTCTGTTACTTGAGTTTTATGCATATGTTATGACTACAATATGTATTTATTTGATTATGTGGTTTAATTCTATCATGAGCACTATGTGATTATCTGATCATGATTATTATTCAATTATTTTGTGATTGCTTTTATCTTGCTTTTTATGTAACTGATTGTTATGAGTTGATGTGGCTACTTGATTGACGTGTTAAGGTGAAAAGGTGACGAGGGTGATAACCTAAGACACAAAAGATCACACACAACCAGAAAATATTATTATTATTTGGAATATGAAAATATTACATGTAGAGGATTTCAAATCCTCGAGTTCTGCAATACATTCAAGTTATAGAAACTATAAAAATTCCCCTTTTCGTAGTAGAATTTTGGCCATGCTCCCCCTCAAATTTTTTGAAACTAAAAGATTTTTCTAAAATTTTATTTTTTTTAAATTGTAGAATGGAGTCTAGTTTCTAAAAATATAATTTATTTCAAATTTT
>VDFB02193867.1:705971941-705995371 GCA_007258455.2 Sequoia sempervirens | reverse complement strand
GAGAAGGTGGGAGATAGGGTGGGAGAGAGTGTTGGAGAGTGTGGGAGAGGGCTAGAGAGAATGTTGGAGAGGGTGGTAGAGGGTGGGAGAGGATTGGAGAGAGTGGGAGAGGGTAGGGAAGGTGGGAAAGGGTTGGAGAGGGCTGGAGAGGGTGGGGGAGGGTTGGAGAGGTTTGGAGAGGTTGGAGAGGGTTGGAGAGGTTGGAAGAGAGGGTTGGAGAGAGTGAGAGTGTAGTTACAATAACAAACATATGATAAATCCTAACAAAAATGAGTCATTATTTGGACTCATCATCTCCCCCCACCCTAATGATCTGTTGGTTCTCTAGTAGAGGGAACTAGATTCCTCTGCCTTACTAAAGCCCTAAAATCAGAAATTTATGTCTTCCCTTGATTAGTCCCTACAGTTTTTGAATTTGGATCCCAATAGAACCTCTGCTTTCCTTACAGTTTGCACCACCTTGGCCTCTCTACATATACACCGTACTGATAGGTTTTGTGGTCTGGTACTGGCCACAACATAATAGGTGGCTGAAATATTAATGGGAGCCAATATTTTTTCTTTTTTCTCCTAAGATGTATGTGCTTGATGCTTCATTTGCAAGATGCATAATAATTTTGCAGGGAATGGGGTTCAACCTGTTTTAAATGATTTGGCAAGTCATTCCATCTCTTTGATAAATATCCCAATACTGTCCTTCCCATAGTGGTAGCTACTTGTTCATATTATAGGTATGCTTCCTCCCTAGAAGACATGATCCTCATTTTATAATTTGGATTGTAAAGAAGTCTTTGCCATGCGTATAAGATATCTGGAGGATTGCTCGATTCAACTCTTAGAGATAGGGGATATGGAGCTCTTTTTCTTTGTATATTTTGAATTGTTTCCCCCAGCTAATTTCATTTTGAAACCATGAAATTAATACCCTCAAGTGAACATCCCCAATATATAGCAATGGATTCCATTCATGGTCATTGGCAACAACATAGTTGTGTAAATACAACTCACACAATAAATTCTTAATTTCAGGAGGAGAGGATAGGTAAGCTTGGAAAAATTATTGTGGGGTTTCATGGAAGGGTTTGAGATTATGCTCCCTTAAATGCAATGCATATACCCTTGGGGGAGTCCTACATTCCATAATTTTTGGTACTAGAGTCACCACATTGTTTACCTTATCTTTTAATGCAGTAATTTCTGCATTCTTCTCCTCACTTTCTTCATTTTTCTTATTGATCTCTTCTTGTAGCCTGAGTTTTTCTCTATTCCATTCTTCTTCTCTCTCTTGCATTTATTTCCCTAAATCCAGGGCCACTGATGCCCATGAAAAAGTAGGAGGTATGTGCTTTCCTACTAGGATCTTCCCCTGCACTGGTTCTTATTGTTCAACTTGCTCTACAACAACAACGAGTTTTGCCAATCCTATATTTGTTTGTTCCCTAGGAGATTATGCCTTCTTTTTTGGTTTCAATTTAAGTCTATGGCTCCTTCTTGGAGGCACATTAGTAGAAAACTCAATGAATTTTAATTTCCTTAGAGGTATTTTTTTTCTAGTGGCTGCAGGATGCTTAGTTTCTTCATTTTTTCGCTTCCTAGAGCTAGGATTTACCTTTTTTGGTTTTTGCTTCTTAGCATTCCTTTTGTTAATTTATGCTTTTCTCATTTTTGCTTCCTCTTTTTGAATAGCATCCCTAGTGCGAACTATGGTTTTAGGGTAAACATCGACATTGGGGTCTGAAGATGAACTATCGTCATCCACATTCTTGGATTCAAAGGAAATAGTTCCTACTGTAGAAGGGTTTGTGCTAGGAATTACCCCAGAAGTTGAAGCTCTAGGATTGAATTTAATAACCCTCTCATCCCAACTAGCCCTATGAGTTAGGGGTTGATTTCTAGGACCCAAATTTCCTAATCTAAACTTCTTAATGTTCAACAATTCATCCCATGACATATTGGACACATCTTGCAAAGACTTTCCTACCATCAATTTAATCAAACAATGATGGGAAATAGATTTTTCCCTACCTTTCTATGTATCAGTAGCCATGATTGCAAGAAGATTGTATAGGATGTTTGGCACATTCATCTTCATGCCATGCCTCATGTGATTCAAAAGCTTGAAATGCACATAATGAAGGAAGGATTGGTGATCCTTGCAGGTAATGTATTTAAAAATATAAACAAGAAATTGCTTCCATGTTTCTAGAAAAGATAGTTTTCTTGTTCCTTGTCTATCTATAACAAGTGGAGGATCACTAGGCTCGCTGAATTCTACTCTAGCTAATCTAGCATCCCTAGAAGCAGGGTAGGGTTCTCCCTCAATAGGAAAACCTGACACTTCAACAATCCTTTCTTCAGTGCCTATAACTTTTAATCCTTTCACCATTGCCTCACCATTAGAAAATGTTTGTCCAAATTCTAAGGAAATGTCATCATTGAAACTATTTAGCTTCATAAAGTAATCTATCCAACTAAAATTCCTGAATTTAGGCTCACAAAGTGCATCCTATAGGATTACCTGTTGAACTGTTGGTTCATTTTTTATTAATTAACCTCCCATTACCTCCACTCACACTCTAGAAAATACCTCTACAAAGACTTCTTTCTTGCAATCCTTCAACCGAAAACCCAATTTTTTCTTCCGCTTCCTGCAATTCTCACCAATACTAACACAAATGTCATATGACCTCTTAGTTCTACATTTTCAGTGGCATTATTATTCTGAATAAGGTAGTAAAGAAGACATAAAGGAGGGGTATTATCAAAGAAAATGGTGGCAGCCTAATGTCATATCATGCATGCAGAACATTACTTCAACTTATCATTTCAAACTTACTTTCATGCTGGCACATGAAATGTGACTAATGACATGTATGACATGTAGGTTCACACTCCCCCCCAACCTAAATAAAAGCATGTGTCTGCACAGGCTGGAATGGAAGTATGATATAACAGGACATACTAACAAGATTTTCTATGTGAAATATCAATATTAAAGTACAGTAATCAAACAAATGCATGTAAGGTAATTAATATAAATTAAGCATTATGCACATATGTAAAGAGTTGGAATGTATTTTTAGAAAAAAGTGTGGAAGGAAGTGCCAGTCATTAGAGATGTACAGTTGAGTTTATTAAATGAAGTGATGGTGGAGCAATGTGGAAGAGAGAGAGGGCTTGAAGATGAATGGGCGGGTATTTTTGGCAATGGTGCCAAAAATATTGGCCTCTTCTAATGGTTCAATAACTAAGCCCTTAAATTTATAACTTAGAGATTAGATATCTGCACCAAGTAGTTATCTTGCTCATCATGAAGGTTCATTTCATTATGAACCCATGGACATGAACTTGAAATGGGTTAGCACTGTCTATGCACTAGGACTCAATTGTAGTCATTCTTATCGTATAACAAGAAAGGAAATAGTACCATAAATGAAATGCTTGAAAGGAATTAGCATTAGTACTGAGAATAAATCAACAACCAAACTGATTTGAAATGAATGATAGGAGCACAAATCTCAACAAACAGACATGAAGCTACTTTGTCTACCTTGTCTATAGGAATAGACATAAATTGAAGTTCTAATGGCTGCAAGAATAGATAGTTGCTAAGACTGTAACTAATTGCTGAACAAAAAACTAACTACTGAACTAAATGGATGGAATTCTCACCAAGTGGTCCACCTTGAATGAGTCTCCCCAAAACTAACTCAAATGTAAGAAATTAAAGTATCATTTTATTCATTGAAAACATTGTTACATCATAACAACAACATGACTATATTACTTGAAACTAAAGATGAAAGTACAATATCAAAACATTCAACCCCCTTCAGAGGAACATCTGATCATTATTTTTAGAAGGAAAGATTCTAACTAACTCTAACTATCTAGGCAGTCAACTCCAACAAACTAGGAGGACACCATTTATTGAAAGAATAAAAAGAGGAAGGAGGTTATGCATGCACAAGATTTAGTCAAACCAGTCTTGCCTCAATGAGGATCCATCATAACAACACCTCCTAAATCTAGTCAACTAATAGACATGGTCATTTAAAGTTAAGTTATCACTTCCACAGGAGTTGGAAGTTTCCAACCATTGACCTCTTCAATGTCCACCTCTTTTTGACTCCTTCAACAATCGGGTAGCTGGCATAAACTTCTTCCACCTTACAAGCTCCATTTATATATGCATCTTAATCTGAACTTGCATTATGAATTTAGCATGCACAAGACAATTGTATATCCATAATCACCTTAGAATAACATTCACTCAATCACATGTAAAATTAATATCTAGGTATATCACATAGCAAACTAATATCATCAAAAGTTATAGGGATAAGTTCATGTCCAAAGTTCATAAGTTTAGGGAAATAACATAGAAATTATTAGTAACTAGGTGATAAAAACCCATAGTATCAATAACAAACATATGATAAATCCTAACAAAAATGAGTCATTATTTGTACTCACCATGTCCCCCCAACCTAATGATCTGCTCAGCCTCCAACAGAGGGAACTGGATTCTTTTTCCTTACTAAAGCCTTGAAATCACTATTTTCTGTCTACCCTTGATCAGTCCATGTAGTTTCTGAATTTGGATCCCAATAGAACCCCTGCTTGCTTTCTGGTCTACCCCACCTTGGCCTTTCTACATCTACATCGTACTGATATGTTCTTTGATCTAGTACTAGCCATAGAAGAATAGGCACGCTAAAATATTAATGAGATCCAATATTGTTGCTTTGTTCTCCCAAGATGCATATACTTGATGCTTCATTTCTAAGCTGCATAATAATTTTGTAGGGAATGGGGTTCAACTTGTTTTAATTGATCTGGCAAGTCATTCCATCTCTGTGATAAATATCCCAATACTGTGCTTCCTATAGTGGCAACTACTTTTTTCATATTCTAGGTATGCTTCGTCCCTAGATGGCATGATCCTCTTTTTGTATTATGGACTGGAAATAGTCTATTACATATGTAGAAGATATATGTAGGATTGCTTGATTCAACTCTTAAAGATTGGGGTTATCGAGCTCTTTTTCTCTGTATATTTTGAATTGTTGCCCCCAACTGATTTCATTTTGAATCCATGACATTAATTCCCTCAAGTGAACATCCCAAATATATAGAAATGGATTCCATTCATGGTCATTGGGAACAACATAGTTCTACATATACAACTCGCACAATAAATTCTTAATTTAAGTAGGAGAGGATCAATAAGCTTGGAAAAATTCTTGTGGGGTTTCAATGGAAGGGTTTAGACTAGAAATGAACCTTGAAAACTTGAAAGTAAAATTATGCTCCCTTAAATGCAATGCATATACCCTTGGGGGAGTCCTACATTCCAAAATTTGTGGTACTAGAGTCACCACATTTCTTACCTTATCTTTTAATGTAGTAATCTCTGAATTCTTCTCCCCAATTTCTTTATTTTTCTTATTGATCTCTTCTTGTAGCCTAAGTTTTTCTTATTCCATTCTTCTTCTCTCTCCTACATTTATTTCCATAAATCTAGGGATACTGATTCCCATGAAAAATTATGAGGTATGTGCTTTCCTACTAGGAACTTCCCTTGTGTTGGTTCTTGTTGTTTAACGCGCTTTGCAACAACAATGAGTTCTACCAATCCTGTATTTGTTTGTTCCCTAGGAGATTCTGCCTTATTTTAGGGTTTCCCTCTAAGTCTATGGATCCTTCTTAGAGGCATAATAGTGGTAGACTTGGTAAATTTTAATTTCCTTTGAGGTATTTTTCTTTTCCTAGTGGCTGAAGGATGCTCAGTTTCTTCAATTTTCTACTTCCTAGGGATAGGATTTACCTTTTCTGGTTTTTGCTTCTTAGCCTTCCCTTTGCTATTTTCTGCATTTCTCATTTTTTCTTCTTCTTTTTGAATAGTAGCCCTAGTATGAGCTATGGTTTTAGGGTAAACATTGACATTGGGGTCTGAAGATGAACTATCTTCATCTGCATGTTCAAATTTAGAGGAAATAGTTTCTACTGTAGGAGGGTTTGTGCTAGGAATTTCCCCAGAAGTTGAAGCTCCATGAGTGAATTTAATAACCCCCTCATTCCCAATAACACTATGAGTTAGGGGTTGAAATCTAGGACCCACATTGGCTAATCTCAACTTCTTAATGTTAAAAAATTCATCCCATGACATATTGGACACATCTTGCAAAGAATCTTCTACCAACAATTTAATCAAACAATGAATGGAAACAATGTTTTCCCTACCCTTTTGTGTCTCAACAGCCATGATTAAAAGAAGATTGTATAGGAGGTTTGGCACATTCATCCTCCTGCCATGCCTCATGTGATTCAAAAGCTTGAAATGCATAGAATGAAGGAAGTATTGGTGACCCTCACAGGTAATTTATCTGACAATTTTAACAACTTACTTCCATGTTTTTGGAAAAGATAGTATTCTTGTTCCTTTTGTGTCTATAACAAGTGGAGGATCTCTAGGCTCAGATAGTTCTACTCTAGTTGATCTAGCATCCCTAGAAGTAGGGTAGGATTCTCCCTTACTAGGAAAACCTAACACTTTAGCAATCCTTTCTTTGGTGGCTATAAATTTTAATCATTTCACCATTGCCTCACCATTAGAAAATAATAGTGCAAATTCTAATCCAATGTCATCATTGAAAATATTTAGCTTCAAAAAGTAACCTAGCCAACCACAATTCCTGAATTTAGGCTCATAGAGTGCATCTTGTAGGATTACTTGGTGAACTATTGGTTCATTTCTAATTAACTAACCTCCCATTTCCTCCACTCACACTTTGGAAAACACCTCTGCAAGGACTTCTTTCTTGCAATCCTTCACCCAAAAACCCAATTTCTCTTTCACTTCTTGCAATTCTCACCAATACTAACACCAATGTCGTATGACCTCTCAATTCTACCTTTTCAGTGGAATTACGATTCCATTTAAGGCAATAAAGAAGACATAAAGGAGGGGTATTATCAAAGAAAATGGAGGTGGCTTAATGTGATATCATGCATGTAGAACATCACTTCAACTTAATATTTAAAACTTATTGCCATGTTGGCACTTGAAATGTGAATAATGACATGTATGACATGTAGTTTCACATTTCCCCCCCAACCTAAATAAAATTATGTGTCCATACAGGTTGGAATGGAAGTATGATATAACAGGGCATACTAACAAGATTTACTATGTGAAATATCAATATTAAAGTACCATAATCAAACAAATGCATGCAAGGTAATTAATATACATTAAGTGTTATGCACATACTTGAAGAGTTGGAATTTTTTTTTTTTAAAGTGTGGAAGTACCACTCATCGGAGAAGTACAGTTGAGTTTATTAAATGAAGTGATGGCTGAGTGATGTGGAAGAGAGAGAGGGGTTGGAGATGAATGTTTGGGTATTTTTGGAAATGGTGCCAAAAATGTTGGCCTCCTCTATTTGTTCAATAACTAAACCCTTAAAGCTATAACTTAGAGATTAGATATCTACACCAAGTAGTTATCTTGCTTATCATGGAGGTTCATTTCATTATCAACCCAAGGATGTGAACTTGAAATGGGTCAGCACTGTCTGTGCACTAGGACTCAATTATAATCATTATTATCCTATCACAAGAAAGGAAATAGTATCGTAAGTGAAATTATTGAAAGGAATTAGCATAAGTACTGAGCATAAATCAACAACCAAACTAAATTGAAATGAATGACAGGAACAAAAATCTCAACAAATAGATGAGAAGTTACTTTTTCTGCATTGGTTGCAGGAACATACACAAAACAAAGTTCCAATGGTTGTAGGAACATACAGCTGCTAAGACTGTAACTAATTGTTGAGTAGAAAAGTAACTACTTAACCGAATGGATGGAATTCTCACCAAGTGGGCCCCCTTGAATGAGTCTCCCCAAAACTAAGTCAAATGCAGCAAATTAAAATATCATTTTATTCATTGAAAACATTGTTACATCATAAAAGCAACATGACTATATTCCTTGAAATTGAAGATGAAAGTACAATATCAGAACATTCAACCCCCTGAAGAGGAACATCTAATCATTATTTACAAAAGCAAAGCTTCTAACTAACTCTAAATAACTAGGCAGCTGACTCCAACAGTCCAGGAGGATGCTATTCATTGAAAGCATAGAAAGAGGAATGAGGTTATGCATGCACAAGATTTAGTCAAAATAGTCTTTCCTTAATGAGGATCCAACATAACAACACCTCCTAAATCTACTCAACTAATAGACATGGTCATTTAAAGTTAAACTATCACTTCCACACAACCTAGAATTTTCCAACCATTGACCTCTTCAATGTCCATCTCTTTTTGACTCCTTCAACAATCGGGTAGGTAGCATGAACTTCTTCCACCTTACAAGCTCCATTTATATCTGCATCTTAATCTGAACCTGCATTATGACATTAGCGTGCACAAGACAATTGTATATCCATAATCACCTTAGAATAACATTCATTCAATCACATGTAAAATTAATATAGATATATCGCATAGTAGGTTAATATCATCAAAAGTTATAGGGATAAGTTCATGTCCAAAGTTCATAAGTTTAGGGAAATAACATAGAAAGTATTAGTAACTAGGTGCTAAAACCCCATAGTAACAATAGCAAACATATGATAAATCCTAACAAAAATGAGTCATTATTTGGACTCATCACTATTATCTTCATATTATCCTTTAAAAACAAATTTTTATCTTTTACTCAAAAATATTAAACATGGCAAAAAAGTTTAGACGATTGAATGGAGAAATGAGGTGTATTATGTCATAAATGTACAAAATAGATATAGTTTATTTTTTACGCCCTTGTAGTCACACAAAGGATATAGGGTTGAGGGTCCAATGTATAAGGTTGAGGGATTAGGGTTTAAGTGTTGAGTGTTGAGGATTGAGGGTTGAGGGTTGAGGGTGGAGGGTAGAGGGTAGAGTGTTGAGGGTTTAAGGGTTGAGGGTTGAGGGTAGAGGGTAGAGGCCGATTTAAGGGTTTAGGGTTTAAGGGATGAGGGTTGAGGGTTTAGGGTTTAGGGTTGAGTGTTTAAGGATTAATGGTTTAGGGTTGAGGGATTAGGGTAGAGAGGGAGGGATGGATGGACTGAGAGATGGAGGGAGAAGTGAGATAGAGAGGAGAGAAGAGGAGGAAGGGACAAAGATATATGAGATTTGAGGATCCAATGTATATGGTAGAGGGTTAAGAATTGAGGGTATAGAGTTGAGGACCTATAGGGTTGGTGGTTTAGGGTATTGGGTTAAGGTTATAGGGTTGAGGGATTAGGGTTGAGGGTAGAGGGTAGAAGGTTTAAGGATTTAGGGTTTAGGGTTTAAGGGTTTAGGGTTGATGGTTAAGGGTTGAGGTTATAGCATTTAGGGCATAGGTTTGAGGGTATATGGTTGAAGGATTAGGGTTGAGGGTCTAATGTATAGGGTAGAGGGTATAGGGGTTGAGGGTTTAGGGTTTAAGGTTGAGGGTTGAGGGATCTTTTGATGCAAATGAAATGTAGGCAAGCAATTGAAGGCCAGTGAATATTGGGGAAGGATTTTTTGTTCTAACACCCTTAATCCCTTAACCCTTAGTCCCTGCTAGATAAAAAAAAATAGGCACTAAATCCAACACTAAATTAGGTGCTAATTAGTTCCTAATTTAGCCCCTACTTGTTCTTATTAGCACTAAAAATTCCAAAAATAGTGCCATCCCAATAAATAAAGCTGACTTTTTCAAAAAATTGGAGAAAAATACATTAAAACAGTGGGTGGAAGCAAAAACAGAATGAAAAAGGGAGCTAATTGCAGCGATTTGTTGTACTGCAAGAATCTATCCATAAAGGATAGGTATATTCTCTAGTGAAATTCTTAGACTCATCAGGACTATCTAGGTCCTAAGTCACTCTCTAAAGACTACACATCCCTCTTAGGAGTGCACCAAGGTCATCATCATTTAAGAGTATATTTTTTGAATATATTCATAAAAATAAAGGTTTGAATCCTACCTCAAAATTTTTCCTAAGGCATCAAGGAATCAAGCAATCCATCTAAAATTGTTCTAACCATACCATGAATACATATTAGCTTATAATTTATCTTGGATATTTCACCCTTAGTTGTAATTGGATCATTTTCTTTAACGATTAACTTAATCTTAATGTTAAGTTCATATAATTATTCTTAATTATTTCCCAACCTCTTATATGAACAACTATGTATTAGGAACCTTCTTTGTTTACCATATTGCCTAGATACACCACTTCCAAACTTGATCAAGGTTTAATATATATAATTAGTTATATTTTCTAAGCTATGTTTGATGTGAACTATTTATGTGGGTATTGTTTAGAGTTAAAAGAGAAGGATGATTTAGGCTAATGAATTAATCTAAGTAAATCTTTCCACCCAAACATTGGAACATAAACCCAACCAAGAGGTTGTGCTTAGCTATTGTCACCAAGGAAAAGCCAAGCTAATTGGTGGATTTGAGTTCTTTTATTGTAAGTGCAAGGATTGATCGTTGATGTAATGAAGTAGTCTAGTAATGATAAAATTGAAAAAAATTATTGAATGCAAATGCACTATAGGACAAATAGATAGAGAAAAAAAAAATCTAGAGGGAAAACACACAAAGGAGCCTGTCACAACAAATTAAGAAAAACTATCATGGATGTCAGTGTGTCGTGTTGTAGTATGAAAGGTGTCAAAAATTAGTGTTTCTTTCCTGTACAAATCCAAAATATTCTACACATCTACGACAGATAAAATTGAAAATTAGTGTGAATATGCCTGACTAATTAAGATAACCTAATTTTTCAATGATGAACTAGCAAGGAAAAGAGATAGGGTTTTAGGAATCTCCAAGTGAGTTGAGATGCTGAATCCTCCTTCCATAATATAAAACTTGACACCTAAAAAATGGAAAGAGGAAAAGGGTTGTGTTGTAAAGTGGCTTTCCTCAGTCAAACCCCGTGTTAGTGTTTTCACCACCACAACAAAAATGATGATTATTATGGAGAGTGTGTTCTCCCAATGAGAAGAGACTAAACAAATAACAATGGTAATGATAAAAAATACAATGATAGATTTTTCCATTCATATTTAAAACCCTTTTTGGACTGATGTAGCCACATAAATTGTAAATAAGAAGAGGCTTCCTTGGGGTATTGCAAGTGTTAGTACACATGACAATGATAACAAAAATAATCATGAATAAATAACCTCAAACAATACTTAGACAATAGTTTTCTATGATAGAAGAATAAATATCCACAATATTGAATCAAAGTTTTTAGTTGAGTAGAACTTAGAAGATGTGAAACTTATTAGTGAGTTAGAGTTAGAGAGAGAGATCTAGATAGAAAGAGAGAGGGGGAAGGTTATATATATAGGAAACTAAGCACATCCTCCACTAACCATTATGGGTGAGGCCGAAAAGCAAGGTCATGTCCCTTAATACCACAAGGCCACAATTTTAATTCAAATATTTTTGGTACATACGGCTAGGACAGTAGCATGTCATGCTAATGTCCAAGCATATTTTCTCTCCAAGGGTCCGATAATAAAGGATTTAACCAATTTTTTGAAAAATACGATGAAACAAGCATATTAAAAACATAATTAAACATACATGCTAAACAAAGTGTCAAACCTAGTGTAAAATTGTAAGCGGCAACAATTTACGATGTTACAAGTATGCAACTCTTTCTAGGGACCTTTTTCCTAGAAAGTTCCTGTGTAATTACTACCTACAAAGGGAGCGTTTGAATACAAATTAATAGATCATTTAATGAAAAATACTTATTTACTAATTTCATCTAATTCCTAATCCTAGTCAAATACAATAATAACACTCCTTGAAAAATATAAGGATAGTTATATTCTTATGGTTTATAAGATGATTTCATTTTTAACCCAAAGGTTCAAATTCGACCCCTTTAAAAACTATGTGAAACCTTATGAATTACATTATGGTTTTCTTAGTTTAATCTAACTTCATTTCGGTTCATTTAAATATCTTTTTAATTTGTGATACAAGGAATATTACTCATTCCTTGGATTTAAAACATAGTGTCCCTTATTTATCCTCAGTAATCTATAAGGATGATGCTACAAATATGATGGTGTAGCTTTATTAGGCTATAAATGCAACAATTCAAAGAACAACAACAATATCCATAACGAGAGCCAATGTAATGTCCCCTTTTGGAAAATTCCTAATTTTAGGCCTTTCAAAATAATAATAATCACTAAAACTGATATTAGTAATAACAAGTATCAAATTTATGGTTATATTTAGATTAATACATAAAATATTATAATATTGATAGTAATACATCATAGCTAAAAAATTATAATATTTAAATATATAGTTCATAACATTATCAATATTACTCCCTTTGGGAACCCAGACAAACCACTTTGCGGAGGCGGCGACTGCCTATCATAGTCTTGTTCTGGCTCAGAGAAGAGGGTATAGAAAGATTTGGTTGGAAGGTGATTCTCTGAACATTATTAATAATTTGAAGAATTTATCTCCTCTATCTAGGAAAATTGAGGCCTTGATCAAGGATTCCATTGAAATTATTAAATCCTTTGATAATGTTTATATTTCCCATATTTTGAGAGAGGGAAATAAGTTAGTTGATTTCTTTGCTAACTTTGGTGTTAGAGATAGTAAGGTTTGGGATTTAAATGACCTCATCCCTTATGAGGCCACGACTATTGTTATAAATGAAATTTAATTTATTCTTCAAGGTGTGCACGTCCTTGCTCACATGGTGGCATATCATTAGGAAGGAGGGTATGGTTATGATTTTGAGGAAAGGATGTCATATGCATGGAGTTTGAATTCATTATGGCACGTATGTCATGTGGTTGTCTTCACATGGATTGTGGGTGTTAGCCACATAAGCTTCTAGAGCCTTTTGTTGGATTATTCGATTCTGAGTGGTGTATGTTGCTTCCTTCTAAGTTCCCTGTGGAGTGCTTGGTCTCTGCTTTCTAAAGTCATGGGTGGGGAAAAAAATTGTGTTGAGCCAAATCGTATGATACTATGAAGCAGAGAAAGGAAGTGTGGGCGATTTTAGAAAAGGGTGGCCTAACTCCCTTCATGGAGAAACTGCATGGCAATAATACTTGGGTTACTAAATTGGTTGAGAAAGGGTGGAAAGAGAGAACCATGGACATGGGTGGTAGGGAAATTGAGGTGGATGAGGAGTTCATAGCCAAAATTACTAGCCTTCTGATTAAGGGTATGGAGGTGTACAAGGATAAGAAAGAGTCACTGGTTGTGATGTCTCTTTTCTTCAAGAAGAATGAGAGTGATGACTTGAATCCTACGAAGAGTGGTGGGTATCTGAGGAAATCCTTGAAGTCTCTTTGGCGGGATGTCAATGAAGAAATCATGAGGTATGTAACCCTAGAAGGAAGGTACACAACCGTTAACAATTACCATTTTCTTTTGCTTAACCATTTTAGGAACAAAAAATGGGTGTCATTTCCCTATTATTTGTTGGTGTTGATGGATTGTGGGATTAAAGAGTATAGGAAGAATCCCAAAAACCCTTTCCTGCATGCGGGGTTGATTCTTTTGATATATGAACATGTTAAAGCTCATGATGTCTAGAAAACTCTGGTTACTCCAAAGGCTAAAGCTAGGGAGGGTTATGAAACTAAGTCGGGTGAGGAAAGGGCTTCTAAGAAACCAAGGAAGAGGAGGCTTATGTTAAATAAATATTCTGAGTTAGATAGGGATGATGATGTTGATTATGTCCCTAAATCGTATGCCTCTTTGGAGGAGGGCCCCATATCCCCTATTCAGGGTAAATCTGGGAAAATGAAATTGAGTGAGGAAGCGGGTTATATGACCTATAGTGATGATGTGGAGGTGAATGTTCCTTCTAAGGGGGACAAAGACAAAAATGATCTTTATGGGGAAGCTTCATCTCCTCCCCCTGCGTCTAGACTTGTGCAGGATCCTTAGGAGGGAAGTCGAAAGAGAAGGGTTTTGATTCTTGGTCAACATCTGGAGAAGAATACCCCTTTCTCTCTGGCTGGTGGCTTCCATGGTGCAGATTTTTTGAGCGCTGTCATTGGGTTTCCTAAGTAGAAGGTTAGAGTTGTGGGTGGTGAACAAGCTGCAAGAGCCAAGAAAGTGGACGCTAAGAGAATTCACAAGAGGATGGCTATGGTGGAGAAAATTGCCAATTCCATTTGTAGGATGAAGTCTCATGTCACTACTACTAAAAGTAAGGATGCTTCTAAGGATAAGGTCCATGAGATTTCTTTTGAAGAGGATGCTGCTGTGGGAAATCACATTGAAAATTTTGATAGGGAGGATCTGTCTGATGTGTTGGGTTCCGCCCGTCATAGTGCCAATGTGCTTTTTAAACTTTTTAAATGGTTCTTTCATGAGATTCATAGGACTAATGTTTGTATTAGAAGCATTTCTTGTAAGGATGAGGACCCTTCGATCCAAAGCCAAATTGATAATTTAATGGTTGGTCTCAATACTATTGCTAATACCGTGGCGAAGGAAATAGTCAATCTAAAACTAAGTATGGAGGCAAGAATGTTCTCCCTTGAGGAGAAAATTAACAAAATTTGGAATGTGGTTATGAAGAGTGGAGAAGCTCCTAAAGTCTTGACTAGGTTAGACTCTGCAAAGGCTTTCTCCCCTAATAAGAGAAAGGAAATTTTGTCTGTTGATGTTATGGCTGCTAAGGGTAAGCTGACTAGGGAGGATTATGTTGCTGCTAAGGGTGCTGCTAAAGGTTATGTTTTGAGTTGTGAGGTTAAAACTAGTGGACTTGGGGTTAGGACTAGAAATATACTAAAAAACCAGGCTGGGGCCTCAGGTATGGAGGTTTCTGATACTGGGGTTAAAGGAATGAAGCTTGCTACTAGTGAGATGGAAGCTGTTGAAATTCTAAACAATATGTAGTGGTGTGTGTCATTTTTTGGCTATTTTTTGGTTGGTGGCTTGCTGTCATTGGGTTGATGGTTGTTTAATGTTGCTTCCTTTTTGTAAAGGGTTCTGGGCCCCTTCAAAACCCATTTTTTACCTCTAATCAAAACATTATCAATATTTGAATTCAAACGCATCTTAACTTCTGTAGTGTTAGAAAAAGTATCCCTTTTCCACACTTAATTTGGAAATAACTAACATTAAAATGAGCCTAATGTTGCCTTAATTTAGGGTCAGTGTAGGATCATGGGGGTCCAAACTGGGCCCTTAAGTGGCAATGCAAATTTAGAAAAACAAAGTTAGACAACTTGACATAAAAATTTGAATAAGTTATTAACATAATTTAAAAAATATGTAAGAACAAAATTTATAGCAAATTGAATGTGTTTCTAAAATACTAGTCCTTTTTGGAAAAAGGTAAATCTATTTGGAAAAAAATTGAAATTCAATGCAGTAGTACTAAATTTTCAGGAAAAAATAGAAAGCGGATGTATGTCTAACCAACCTAAGTACAAGAAAAAATTAATATATATTTTTTTAAAATTTCAATATAAGTAGAGGACACATGCCTCGATGTGCCACATTTTTTTGCAATTTTTTTGAAACTAAATAATTAGTTATGATTTTTTTATTAAGACTTTTTAAAAATATTAAAACTTGTTTGTCTGACCACCATAACTTGGTAAAAAATTTATGAAATTCAATTTTTCTTGTTTTAATCATAGTATGGGAAGCATAGAATGTGTTGCATCTTTAAGATTTGAAAAATGTTAAATCGTTTAAGAATTATATATTTTTTCAATCAGACTATCAATTAGGACTTTAGTCAGAATGCAAGTAGAAAATCAATAATAATTATCTAGGGTAAAAACACAAAGATGAGTCCACAAAACATGGAATTTTTTTCCTTAGGCAAAAATCCAAAATCGGCTTCAATAAAATGAGATCCCATTTTTTAATAAACGAGATCCCAAGCCAAAAATATAATGGGATCCCATTTTTAAAAAATGGGATCCTATTTACTAATGGTGTCCCAAGCTGGTTGCTGGGAAACAGGATCCTGGTTTTTACAAAACAAGATCCTGCTTTTTACAAAACAGGATCCCACTTTTTACAAAACAGGATCCTGCTTTTTACAAAACAAGATATCGGTTTATAGGGGTATTTATTTTTTAAATAAACAAAACACAATCATTTTCACTACGCATATGATCCCAAATGAGGAAAAGCTAGAGAGACCTCCAGGTATGAGCCCAACCCCATTTTCTTGCTTTTATTTGTTTTGTGTTTTGTAATTTTTAGATACAAAGCTAGATTTATTATGTAATTTTTCAATCTTTATGGAGTTTTTGGCATTGGTATTTATCTTTAATCAAAGAAATGCTAATTTTTATAAATCAAAAGAAAACATGAAATGAAACCCTCAGATATTGAAAAGAAATAAAAGAATCAACGTAAAATTATAACCAAAGAAAAAATATATTTATTAGGTAAGTGCACCAAGATGGTCGCACTTTTGTGGCCAAAAAAGAAAAAAAAAGCTCAAAACGCGTTCGCGTTATAACGCGAACGCGTTTTGAGCTTTTAAAAGCAAAAAAAAAAGCAAACTCAAAATCATTTCTCATTTCCTTTTTGCTGTGTTTTAGCTCCGCCCGCGGCCAAAAACCCTGTCATACGCGCTCGCGTTTTTGGAGAGGTCAAAATTCATCAAGAGCAATTGGATTTCTTCACAAATATGGCGCCACGACGACGAAAAGATGCAAGAGGTAAGTATTGTTTGGTATTTGTTTTGAATTTGTTAGTTTTAAATTGATTTTGTTTGTTTTAGTTTAGAAATGAATGTTTTTTTTTTAATTTGTAGGAAATCGTCAACAAGAGGAGGAAAATCCTCAACCAAATCAACCTCAACCACAAAATCAACCTCCCCCACCATTCTCTCAATACCCTCCTGGCACTCAAGAAAATTTGAGGAGTGAAATTGAAAACAATAGAAAAGAAGTTGAGGATCTTATTAGTAGGTTGAGTGATCAAAATTCTTCAACCACAGAAAGGATACATCTAGCAGATTCATTGAAGGATTTGTTAAAAAATGTGGATACAATTACCCAACAAATATCTGGATGGCAAAATAGGAGGCAAACATCGAGGGCATATTATGCAGATAAATTATCATATAAACAAGTTAAAGATTTAAAGATTACTAAAGGCGATTTGTGCTCTCTATTCACTGACCCTAGAACAAATCAAAATCTCACCCTCAATGCAAAGAGGTTTCCTATCCATTGGTGCCACCACCTAGAGATTAGGAACCATTTTTATGACAAATGGTATATGGTCTTTGATTACCCACCGTGCAATAACTGTGAAGTCCCCCAATATTTTCTTAGGAAATTATACTGTGAGTTTGTATTGAACCAAATCCTGAATTATTTTGATAGAAGGAGTTTGAGGAGGAGAGGTGGGGGAATTACCGTACGGAGTTAGGCACAGTGCCACGGCGGATCTACGGCAGGAGGCGACTCAGCTAGGCATACTCGACAGATTAGATGTGGTAGTTACCAGGAAGTGCTGATGTAGAGACTTTGTAGGCAATCACATCCTTGACTCGGAGTGTCATCCACAACACTAGCCCCATTGTACAGCGCAATCCAGGGGAGTCTTTAGGTGGTGGCCTTTGAGGCCATGTGTGTCGATCTTGTGGAGCCACTTGTTGGTATGACCCTACCGGCCCTCCGGGAGGGTGCTACGGGATCCATATACTTCTACCACGGCGATCCATTGTCATCTGAGGGGATGATGGTGACGTGCATGATGCATATGGTATTGACAATCGGGTAAAATTGAACATGTTGTTGAATTTGGTTTATTAAATTTTAATTGTCCAAATGCAAGATTAACTAATTTAGTTTTATTATTTTAATAAAATTGTAGGGTCGATGTTGACCACGATTTTCGATCCAATCTACTTATTTTTTGCAGTACACCTATCAATGGGGTATGTAAAGTTAGTAAACAATTATAAATTTATTACGTGTTAATAGCATTGTTTTATGAGTGGTATTTTAATATCTGATTTTGGATGTTGAGCAGGGTACTATTGGAGGTTTCAAGGAAACACCTACAGTGCAAATGGAATTTGATCAAACTTTCAACGAGGTAATATAGAATAAAGAGAACTTAAAGTTAATGAATTCTATTTAATCTAAATTTGTGTATATATATAGTCATAGAGTATATGGTTCCATAGGTTATTATTTGAAATCTTTTAAGAATGGCCCTACCATGATTGTTTGTCTTAGAATTCCTACACTAGCAAGCTATATATAATAAAAATTTAACATGGAACTGACAAAGGTAGAGCTACATTCTACTCCATCCTATATAATTTTTGTGATGTCAACGTAACCAAGAATAAGACTATGGATGTCCTACATGATGTCAATGTAACCAAAAATAAAACTTCTATCCTCGACCCTATCTATCAGCCAAGACTCCTTCAATATCTCCTAGATGCTTGGAGATGCTTAAGACTAGGTAAAAATACCCTATATTCTCTTCATTTGTTGCATAGCTCATCAAGTTTCCCTATATGTTCTCTAACTAATCATGATTGCATGGAAAGAAGTTATAAGTACTCATTAAACTCTCAACTATTGGAGCCTCCTCAAACTTTCCCATAGGGGCCGTGGAAAATGCTTAAAATGATTAAAATTCCCTAATAGGGGTCGTGGGGAGATCTTTTTGGGAAAACATTTGACACTAATTTGATCCATTGAATTCTTCTTCATTCTTATATATATTCCTCAAATATACCTTGCAATACCCTATCATTTACCTAAATCTACTACATTCCTTGTCCTTGGTATGTATGTAGGTGATGGTATAGTCCCATGAATTTTTATGTCTTCTTTTTTCATTTTTCTATATATTCCTCTTTTATCTCACTACTAGTTCCTCACATAAAAAGAAAAGAAAAACATTACTTCTTTTTCTCATCTAAGGCCCCTAAGGTTTTAAACCCCTTAGATGCAAGGTTAAAACACATCAACCATGTGGGTACAAATGACTAAATCCAAAGATGATTTGTAGTAGAAGAGTTTGGAAAGGTAGAGAGCTACAGAGGTGACTCAAGGAGAAACTTCAACACAAAACAAAATCAATTAAGGCTGGACATGTGGATCGGACAACATTTGGTGGAAGAGGAAGATAATGACTAAATTTCTAGGGGCCCACCATCTTTTGGATTTTGATATTCAACCATGAGAGAGAAAAAAGAGAGCTGATATCATGTATCAAAACATTAAAGCATGCATTCTTCCGACCAATGGATAAGGAGATGATTACTTTTCTTCATTTTCATTTGCATAACCATATCGCAGTGGGAACCATGAAGACCAAGGATGTCGGTTTATGTGGAGGTAATGGATGTGGTCCAAAATTTGGGAGGGCAAGAAGGTCAATGTATGATCTTGATGAATGATAGAAGAGGGGTTGGTCGGACAAACCAGGGGCACCTAGTCATGAGTAGGGACCTATAGGTTAGATTGGTGAAGCAAAGCACCAAGGAGGTCTTACAAGGAAAGGCCTAGAGTAGGTACATACAAGGAAAGGCTCCTGCCTGCCTGCTCCTCTTCCTCTATTTGAACCTCCTTGAGGTCCTCTACCCTGGTTATGTCCACCTCTTGTACATGTTTCACCTCCATGCTCTATGAGTTTGACTCTCCTTGGTTTCTTTGGTCATTGCCTCTACCTTGGTAGCCACCATGCTGTCTCTTTGATCTCTTCCTTTGCCTTTGCCCTTAGAAGTCTGATCTTGCTTCCTCTTACTCCTCTCTTCAATCTTTAATGCCAATTATTAACATTGGTGCACTATTTTGGGGCTTAAGAGAACCATCTCCTCTTGAATGTTCCACTTCAAACCATTGAGATACCTTACCACCTTGATACTTTCATCCTCTGTGACATTGGACCTCATGCAAAGTCTTTGAAACTCCTTAGTATAAGAACTCACATCCTGATCTCTTTGCCTCAAACTCTATCTCCTCTTATGCAACTGAATTTCATAGTCTTTTAGGTAGGTACATGCTTCTTTCACCTTGGAAACCATTCCCTTCCAAGTAGAGATGGGTTGCTTTCCTTCCTTCTCCCTCTCTATCTAAATGAATTTCCACCAAGTTAAGATAGAACCTCTTAGTCTTGATTTAGCCACCTTTACCTTTTGTGCTTCAGTGACTCCATCACACTCAAAATGGTTTTCCATTCCCTCTATCCAATCCATAACTAAATCGGCCTCCATCTTTCCACTAAACAATGGTACTCCTTCAAGTGTTTTTCCACTCAAAGCCTTCAATGCTTTCAAGAAGGGATCCTCCTTCAATATAGGGTCAGGTTCAGGGATTCTATCCTCCTTTGCAACCTCTTCTTCTTTTGCTATTCTTCCATCCAACCGCATAACATTCAGTGCTTGCTCAAGCTGGTCTAACTTCTCTCTCAATACCCTATTGTCTTCCTCTGTTTCTTCAACCCTCTTGGCCAACTCAACATTTGTCACCATGATGCTAGAACCACTAGACTCTATCTCTGACATACAAGATCAATCCCAAATATTTTGCTTGCTCTGCTACCAATCTGATAGGGGGAGGGGTTGGAAGAATCAATCACTGATTCCTGCTCTAGGAATTTCCTTGTAAGACCTCCTTGGTACTTTACTTCACCAATATAACCTATAGGTCCCTACTCATGACTAGGTGCCCCTGGTTTGTCTGACCAACCCCTCTTCTATCACAAACTCCAACCACCAAGTCCACCTTGGTTCATTGCCACAACTCTTCCTTAGCCTTTACACTATACTAGAGACCAATCTTCCTCAACACTCCATCAACTCTTGCAGGGGTAGTGATAAGTCTTAAAGGCTTCAAACTATCCTCAAGGTGTTTGAACAACCTCCAAGACTTCAACCTCAGCTCCCACCAATCCTTTGCTTCTAGGGTTTTGAAAGGCTAGTAGCCTTGAGGCCCCTATTACCAGGTCTCCTTCACCTACAAAGCAGTTAGAACTCACAAATATCAAAAGGTTTCCCACTCTTTTTCCAAGGTTTGGTTCCACATGGACAACACTCAAAGATTCTTGAGGAATCTCCCAGCCTTCTTGTCTGTACAAGCTCAAACATGAAATGGAGCAAAAACTGGGGTTTAAGCCTTCACTTGATAGTTAGCAAACTTCCAATTTGTTTACACCAATGGAGATGGGGAGCCTCCTCCTTCGTAGTAACAAGGTAACACATGATGTTCACTATCCATTTCCTTTAGATTACCAAGGGATTCAAAGCACATCAACCATGGCTTAATTTATATCATAGGATTGTACCATGATGTTCACTATGCATTCCTCTACTCTTTATTTGTCAAATGTGCCACTTCTTGTCGGTGATCACCATCATATTCTCCTTTTCATGATTATTTTCTCTATCATCTTTGGTATAAACACTTGACTATTATATTAAACTCAATTGAGGAATCTTAAAAATCATAATGATAGGCCAAAGAAAGAATATTCGGTCTTTTCATGGTAAAAGGAGACCTCAATTTAATCACTGTCATCCTCAAAAGGTTAATTCCATTGTCAAACATTTATTGCATATCTTAAACTATGGCAAGCATTTAATAAGGGTTTTGAAGAATAGGCCCTTGACAAGTTAGCTCCATCATTTTTTATTGTCGCTATATCTTTATTTAGCTCTTACTCCATTCCTTGCAATGGTGATACTTGGATTTGTCATACTTAACTCAGCTGGCTACTATCAAAGCTCCTTTTGACTAGATCATCTCTTCTTCTCATATTGGTTGTCATATTTTACATTGTGTTTTGACGCTTTTTCACTTCAAATTTGTCCTAAAGGGTCTTTTGTTTTTCAATGTGATTGTTCCAGGTTATTGCTTTTTAAAAAATTGATAATAATATTGTTGGTTACATTGCATTACACATCATTCAAACTCAAAGCATTACTTCAAATTAAATTAACTATTTTGTGATTGAATAATTTGTTTTTATTTCGGATGTTGGTGAGAGCTTACCGCAAGCGTAACAAGGGCAATGCTCGGTATTTCCTCTTTGCAGCCACAATCCTCAATGGCTCCGATAGGGGAGGTATGGGAAAATTACTAAATTTCAATTTACATTCGTTTATTTATAGATGAACTGGTTCTAGTGAAAAGAATCAAACCATTATTGATTCATAGTTTACTTCCTATTCGGATGGTTTATACAGGGCTCAAGCACGCCTGAGCATTAGTGTGCAAATATTTCCATCGAGGAGAGTGATCATGAGATGGCTGTAAGTGATTAAATTTTGTTAAATATATTAATTTTTATAATATAATTTCTATATATTAATGTCTTTACTTCTTATTGTAACAGTTGAAACTTGACTAGGAGCTAAACACTAGGAGGAGCAGTAGGAGCACTCCTCAACAGAAACAGGTGATAGATTTATTGCCATCGGGTCGGCCAAGAAAGGGAAAGAAAATTGTATTTGAACCAAAGCATGGAGAGAAATGATTTTTTAATGTAGAGCCCTTTGTTGTATGCCTACATGTCAATTTTCTACATATTTTGTATTCGATATGTTTGACATTGTATGCCTATATGGCATTCTCATACGCCTATATGGATTTTTTGTAACTATATTTTATACTTATATTGACATATATTGATGTACATGCGTACATGGCTATTTGATTAATACAAATCTTTTTTTATTGATGGTGTCCATGTTGCCATTATAAATTCATGGTTCAATAGATATGAGGTTATGTATTAGTGTATACTTTTAACTACGTACATATACTTTTTGACATGTTGGAACAGCCGAAAGTGTAGAAATTTGTGTTTTGGAAGTCAAGCGTAAGTAATTTTGCAATTCTGGTTCTTACATATTACTCACGATCTTATGGACTTATTCCTTCCTAACACATATTGTGAATATTTCTCATTTGGTGCAGAAGACAAATTCCTCATTTTTGAACCACTTTTTTCTTGTTTGCCTTCCACACAGAAAAATGTTCACACTTTTCAGATTGATCAATGATCAATAATGGCTGATTGTAAACACTTGACATTTTTATGTTTTAAACTTTAATTTATAATTTTGTAGTTTATATTCATAGCGTTGATTACATTGCATTGCACATCTTTCAAACTCAAAGCATTGATTCACATTGTATAACTAATAACTAGATGCTAATAGATGACAAAATTTCAATTACAATATAGTTTTTACAAAGTCAACCTAAGCAGTTATGCAATTACTTAACATTGCATAACTAATAACTAGGAGCAGCTGCCAATTGCATTTGCTTGTCATGGCATTCTATGAGACCACATTTCTTTGAGGCATTTTTTCAAACAGTTCACTGCCTTGTCTATACTACCACATTTTTGATACATTTCTA